>OENM01001148.1:0-20167 GCA_900239745.1 Rotaria magnacalcarata | reverse complement strand
ATCCGGGTCGGTTCCTGGTCCGAGCCCTACTCGATGGGCTCTATTGCCCATAGAGAAGTAATTCCGTGCCGCATTGAAAATCATACATTTTTTTCAGTTCAGGACGAACTTTGTTTGCAACGAACCAATCAGCTATGTCTTGCGAGTTGCATGTTTCAGTAGGTTTAGATATTGACTTTATTTCATGAATGGGTTGATTGGAATTCTCAGGATCCTGTTTTGACGAATCTTCATTCGACTTGTTATTTTCGTCTTCCTTAGTTTCACTAGGAGGTTCAATTACGGACACTTTAGAATCATTTGTTTTCAAGTTTTTCTCTCCTTTATCTTCCAGAATAAGTTTTATGAGATCTTTAATCGTCACATCGAAAGGTTTTTTGCCGAAACGAATGTGTTGTGGACCGACAATACGCACACCCAACTGACTACTAGTCACGAAATCACGCGTCAAGTAAACGGGAACAAACCGTTTCTTCAGGGAACCTTTTGCATTCATTACTTCTTGACGACACGATTTACTGGCTTGATAATCTTTTGTCATGAGAAAAAAGAATAACATCACAATTTTCAATTGCTTGACCGATTTCTTCCCATAGATCATCCGTGTGACAATAATCAAAGTCAACCCAAATAGCAAACAAGTTTTCTAAAAATAGATAGATACGAAAATATTTCACTGAAAGCAGCCGCCATTGAATTAACATTCAGTTTTACTCATAAACAGGCCATTAACAACTCACGTCGATTATCAATTTTCCATAATAATTAAGATCATTTTCAAACATTTGTTACGCATACATTTCTATCTCAAGAATCGATATAGATACATTACTGTGAAATAGTTGATAACTATTGTTACCCATCGAGTAGTTCCTATAGGAAAAGAATCTACCTTCTTCAAGTGCGTCTACTAGTTGATGACAAAAGTCACTATCCACATGCGAATAACCAATCATAATACGTAGTCGTTTATTTTCCAGTTTGACCACTGAAGACCGAGGCGTTGAATCGGCCACAATTGGTGGTAACTCCACTTCATGATCTGTTCTTGCTGTATTCAAAACAAAATAGGTTAAGATTTCATCAATTCTCTTCCATGTATTATTTTCCTAACCTGGATTATTCTCGTCGAGATTCTACTGAATACCAATAGCTGCCTTTTTCACTGAGGACATGCGCTTTGGTACGTACTGTTCAATTCAAGATTCTCCATCATCATTGGTGAGACTTTTGATTGTCGTGAGAAATTTTGCATTGGATTTAAGTTCGTCAACATAATCATCATGAAATGAAATACTCCAAATGATATTCACGAGTGCTGTGAGAGTTAATTGATTGAGTTCGTCATCATTGACAAGCGCAGCTCAAAATTGCATCATAAGATCACAAAAAAAGATGATTTTCGATGGATATCGAAATTGCCATATTTGTGATTTTTGTTTTTCGCGTAGTATAGACAGTTAATTGCATTAGTTGATCGAGTACTTTTCCAAGTGATTTGACATCGATTTTGCTTTCTTTTGGTTCTGCTAACAATGCTGCTGTCATCGAAAAGAGTAAGCGCATGTCTTCATAAGTTGTATCATTACCGGTTGGATCTAGTATTCGTTGTTTAAATTCTTTCAGTACGCTCATGGCATCGGCTTGATTTAATGCTTCACATCCTTTTTCATGTCGCGCAATATTGTATAAAAGACGAACACTTGCTCGTTGAATGCAGAATGGTAATTCGCTCATTTCAATCCATTTGAGTATCAACGAAACAAAGTCTACATCGAGTAGCTGCGATACCAATATAGTGTTATCAACCAGTGTTCCAATGAATTCTAAGATTTCAATTAACCTTTGTTGAATATCATTACCAATCTCAAATAAATTCATATCTACGTATTCTAATAGAACTTGAATGATTGGTTCTTGATTGATTAGATCATCTTTTTTAAATGAAATCTCTTCTGCAATGGTTTGCATCTGCAGTAGTAATATACGCAATACATTGGCTACGCGTGGCATAATTTGTTCGTTTGATTCATCTTTGAGAAAGGTTGTCATGGCCAGAAGTGAGATTATATTGAAAATACGAAAGAAGATTTCATAAGCATAGAATGTATCATCTCTGAAAATGGATTGGATGTTGATAGTTGTGTACACTGTCATTGTAGAGTCAAATATTTGCTGAAATCGATCACTAACAAGAATATTCACATATTCGACCAATGGAAAAAAAAGTCAGTAATGTACGTTGTCCATACAGCATGTATTATATCGGAAAGTACTTTTGAATTGTCGATGTAACGAAGAGATTTGATCGAATTCAAGACCGATTCAATACAGGATAGAATTTTGGGATCAATAGAGGTTAAATCGATACTTGATTTATCTTGCAAGATCGCTTGCCGGAGATTGATCAATGATGTGAATAGACAACTTGAAATTAGATCAGAATCAGTTGCTTTTGAAGTTCTTGACATTGAATTTATTAGTTCGCGTTTAAAACAATTTAAAATATACACAGATAGACTGTCAACAGGCGCTTTTCATTTGACGAGTACATTGAAATTCTAATGAATCACCTCGTAGAATAAATATTCAATATTCGTCGTTAGATCAAGGACGCTTCTAATGATATACATTATGCTGATAAGAAAATAAGAGCAAAAATTGTACTCGCTAATTTTTTTTTCAGTCAATAAACAATATTGAAGGATCAGGGAAAGAAAGCTGGCGTACATTTCTGTTTTTTTATGCATACGAAAGACTATAATGAGTATGAAAGAGGGAATTACAGTCCTTTTAATACTATTCTACACAACCAGAACTTAGCAACCAATGTGAATCTTCTCTAACAAAAAACGATTTCCTACAGTCACAGATTCATTTAAGTAAGTTGTAAGTTCAAACGTAGACACCATTGCTCATTTTTAGTATATGAAGTGGTTAGGGATTCGAGTCCTATACACACAATTTCGTCGAATTTTAATTCACATGCACACTACGTATATTGATCAAGAAAAAGATAGAACAAAAATATGCTTTCTTTGCGAAAACAGCTTGCTCTATTGTGTAGCACAGCATATATTTATAATGAAGGCAATACTTCAAATTGTTGACTTTGAAGATTATTATAGGCGAAAGATCAATACGCACTAAAAATAGGTTGTACTTGGCAAAGCCGGACTAGAAATAGTTTTTTTTATAAATTCAACGACATGTGCTTTATTCTATTGGGCTCGTCAAACTGTAAAGATTGCAATAATTTAATAGTACTCCAATGATTCTATCATATATTAGATGATATATCCTTGAAATCTATGACAAAACGAATGACGATGAGGTGGAAATTTTATAGTAGATGATAAAATTAAAAATAGGAGTAATACATCGATTCATAAATCGTGACAAACTGTCTTGTTTTTATCGAACATTATTTCAACTATTTACTCAAGATTTTGTTTTTGTACTGACATTTACTATAAATCGTCTTGACGCAAAAGAATGTGCGACCATGATTTTTCATTTAATAATAGATTTCATTTTTATGATTTCCCTGTAGTCATCAATTCGTCTGCACTTCGTGACAGTGTCCATAACCGCCAAAGACATAAGAGTACAGCAATATATTCGAATGTTTGTTTTTTCAAATACTATAAATATGCTGATAACGTTATAAAAATACTGATCGTACGAAAGAGTATATATTTATTTGCTGAGCTTGACATTTGTCGTGAATATAAAAATAGTGAAGCAAAAACAACGACGTTATTATATTTTTGATTTCTTCAATTATTGCACACCAATGGGTGATCCCACAGAATGGATGGAAAAAGGCAAAACGTCGAAAGGAAAAATATCGAAAATAAAAATGTCGAAAACAAGAATATGAGGTGAAAATGAATCTGTAAAATTGAAGCTAAGGGCGAGAAAGATTTCTGCTTCAATATATTCTCGTTTTCAACCTTTCTATTTGTCTACATTTGCATTATTTTTGTTTTCGATATTTTGATTTTCGACATTTTTGCCTTTCGATATTTTTCCTTTCTGCCTTTTTCCACCATACCATCCCACAGACTTGGTTAAGGCTGAATTGGGTATTGTATCGAATACATCTGAACATCATCATCATCATCATCATCCCAGTCGCAGCTCATAAATCATACTCCGAACCTGATCACGACAAAGATGTGGGTCATAAAGAACAAAACCAGAAACATGTAGATGATGACAAATGAACAAAATAATTATTACGACACTATTACATTTTTTAAATAAATTCTATTTGTTAGTACGAAGACTTTCATATTTTACTTCGATGTAGTCTATTAATAGATGAAATTTTTGGTATTTATTTTTCTTATCAAAGAAGGCCATCGAACAATTGTTGCTATTTAAGTGCGTGAAGCTTAATCAACTACGATTATTATCATTGTCGATTGGTACACATGAAAACGGAAGCAAGGAAGATAAAAGATCAACAACAAAAAAAAAGAAGAAAATAGAATAGAATGGATAGCCAACATCATTCTCGTTTGAAAATGAGACAGAAAATATAAGATCATCATATATTGGTTTGATCTTCACCAGACTTTTATTACTGCTACATATATAGCTAATCGTTATTTTTATACCTGAGAAAAGTTTCGACAAAAAAAACGTATCTCTATTCGTAATATAACATTATTAGATTGTAGGTTATGAATTCATGAAAATTTCTTTTGCTTTATTGATGAAATAAAAATAGGTAACATTAGAAAAAGGAAAAACAATTCTCAATCAATTCCAAAGTGACGCTAATAGAAGATTTCTATTATTTTTTTGCATATAGGGACGAAATGTTATTATCTTCTGTCATAAAAAATTAAATGTTTGTCGAATAAAATTCGTTCGAATAAAATGCCTAGAGAAACGTTCACTAACATTTGTGATAATGATTGAATTTTTATCTAATATGATTTGTTTTTTCTCTCGATAATAGATATTCCCCTTGGATTTAGATCAGACTATCCAATCTTTAGTTTATTTTTCTTATTCATTTAAGACAAAAAAAAACACTTGATCGTTTTATATTAGTATACAAATTGCAGAAAAGCAAAAGAAAAAGAAGAAAAGTTAATAATCACTGTGAACGAGAAGAAGAAGAAAAAGTAAAGAGCTAAGAATCAATCTTAGGCACTGAGACCAAAAGAAAGAGACAGTAGATTGACAACAAATGACTAGAATGAAAAGGGCAACATAAGGTAAATGAATGAATTTACATTCATATGCAAGTGATCAACACTTGTCGAATAGTAAAAAAACAAACATGACTAGGTGATTACCGAAAATTAGCCATTTCATAATGGGCAAATCTTTCATCGTCATAAATAGGTGCAGGAATTGCCGGCTGTGGTATTATTGTTTGTCGATAATAATCCGCGTTAGATGCTGATAGTACTCTTTGGTTAGGATTGGAATTTGGATTTGCTGCAACGTTTGCAGCTCCATAACGATTTACAGATAATTGTGAGTGTGTTATATCATTCAATAATGGTGATGATGGAAGAAGACGTGTAGCTGTTGTAACAACTGGTGCAGAACCCGGCGGATTCATTGGCGGTATATGAGCAATAAGTGAAGCTGTTGGACGCGGTGGTACATATGTACTATCATTCGTTAAATCATTTTTTTCATCTAATTTTGG
This sequence comes from Rotaria magnacalcarata, assembly GCA_900239745.1. Lineage (NCBI taxonomy): Eukaryota > Metazoa > Rotifera > Eurotatoria > Philodinida > Philodinidae > Rotaria > Rotaria magnacalcarata. The sequence continues at coordinate 14,490 of OENM01001148.1, read as the reverse complement.
ATGTGTTGCATTCCAGTACGTATCCAAAAACATAGCTAAACTACTACATGCATCTTCTAATTGATTTTGTTCTAATGTTAAATCAAACATTTCCTAGAGAGAAAAACAAAATACGACTTTCTATATAAATTGGTCACGTATTCGATAGAACATACGATAGGACATTGTGTTAATTTATCAGCAGCTACTAATTGTACGTTTAAATTTCTGTGCTGACTTTTTCCACGGGATTTTATTAATTTTTGTAAAACTTTTGGTGATGAGACTTTCAAATAAATAATTATTGGTGCTAACGATGTTTTTTGTAATTGAGCTGGATGATTTATTGTATCACAATCAAGTACGACCAATTGTAGACTTCGTGCTAATTCAAATATACGTTCGATTTCATCGTGAACTTCTTTTATACCGTTCGCACGTGCTGCGCTCATTGAACCTATGCCAGGTGTTGCCGATGATGAATTATCACCACCTGTATTAGCTCCGCTACGTTCGATAAGAGCTATTTTTGATGGATTATTTAGAAGTCCACGTTTAGCAAGAGATATATCAGCTGTAACACGTGTTATAATTATTCGACCTTCGTAGCGATGTTTCAAATAGTCGAACACAGCCTTTTGCATCATATCTGTAACATCATATCCTTTTAATGACGGACCGACGAGTACAACAGGTCGCATATTTGGTACCACATCGTATGGAGTTATGTTTACAGCCTAGAAATAAATGACAAATAATATCTCTTAAATATAGATTTATCTCGTTTCTTTTTTGGCAATTACAAATCTGCCGCTTCAAAAAACAAAATAATTTTGATAGAGTAGAATTTTACTGATTATTGAATTTGATTTACAAAAATTATCGTACGTAGGACTTTCTGAAAGCTAAGGAGAATTCGATAGATCATAATCAAATATGGATTGTTTTTTTTTCGTACTCTTTTGCAAGAAACCCTTTCATTAATCATTTTCAAATGAAAAATTACTTACCTTTTTGAAAAAGTTTTTCTTTTTATCTTTATTGGCATTTGCATTTGATCTGGACTTCGTAACATTATCATTATCACCATCGTTGCCAAACATCTCATTGTTGAATCCTGATATATTTTGATCAATAACATCAAGACCTTGATAGAAATAAAATAAAGAAAGAATTTGTAACATGTATTATTATTAAGAGGTAATAAATACTTTGCGATGACGCTTTCAACCGTGGTGTTGCATTTGCAAGTCCAATTGGGTGATTTTTATTTTTACGATTTGATTGTATACGAATCATTTCTAATTTAGCTGGACTTGGTATAAAACCAAGTGATGCATCAACTTTAACTAATCGGCCAATCCACCAATCATTATTAAATTTCTAGTAGAAAAAAATTATTTTTTTAAACTTTATTTTTTCACCCTCATGAACATCATTTATAGATTACATCTTTTATATGAAGAAATTCTTTTGTTTTAAAACTAATAGCGGCTTTAGCAATAGGACAAAGATCATCGGACGATGGCACATATTCGATATTTGTTCGTACAGCAAATGCAACTGGCTTTGTTTTGCATCGTTCAAGTGCTTCATTTGCTGAACGTGTTTGATCGCGAGGTTTTATTGGAGGTGATAAACTACCAGTAGCAGCTGCAGCCGTTTTTGTTACATCAGATGAGTCGCCATCAAAACTTTCTGATGATTGTTGACTATAGTTCGATTCAGCTGAACCCTAAAGAAAAATAAAAGAATAAAGAAGTTTCTAGGGAAATTAGACTCTTTTAGAATTCCACTGGGAATTGATATTTATTAAATTTTCAAAGTACAAACCAACATTAAACGATTGACGAGCAAAGAAAAATTCATCCTTGTTTTTTGTGCAGCTGAATTCCTTGCAGTTTTTTCTTGTCCATCTGCTCTATCATCAATCAATATTTGTCAAATCTATTTTTACTTCGGTTGACTAATTACCTATCGATCTGCAGTTGTGTGCAATTTTTTTTCCTCTGCATTTTTCTAATTGTTGATTATGGGAAATTATAGTCGGGGAAGGAAGATTATTGGTTTTCGCAAATACAGAGTAGAAAATGATGACCTGATATTATATACGTATATATCAAAGTGGCAATGTTCCTCTTTTCTTCACTCATTCAAGTAAAACAACATACGATTAAAAAAAGTAAATGGTAATCATGTAAAATAAGACTTACAGCCGTGGTTGTCGAATAAGCACTATCACCTGAATATTGTTTTGCATTTCGAACAGACGACACCAACATTTTTCATTCTATCACTTTCTACTATTAATCAAATAGAGTTTCGTCGTTTATATTTATCGTCGACTCTAATCCAGGATGAAAAAAAACTAATTCTCTTTCTCTCGATTCTGACTATGGGTTAGTGGCATTTTTTTTTTCTTTTCGTTCGTTCTTCTATTCTCCTTGATTATAGCAAATAGGTACCTATGGAACATCGTGTTACAGGCCGACAACAATGATGACGAAAGAAAAGAAGAATGAATGTGAATGTTTGTTAATTCTACGCACGCGGATGTAACAGTAGAGACAAAACCATCATCAAATCATGATTTGACGCTCATAAAGAACGAATAACGCACCATATAGTCGCATCGAATTCCACTCGTCTTATCAATCTAACAAAACAAACAAAGTCTAATTCTCCCTCGGTTTTCTTTGTCTATATGATAGACAAATCATTTTCTTTTTCGCTAGTACAAATAAAAAATCAGTTTGTTTTTCTTCTTTGTTTTTGAGGGGGACGAGGAAATAGAAAGGAAGAATCATTATATTTTCCCCTAAAGTAACAAATTTATTTAATTAAATAACAATAGAAAAATTGAGTTATCAATCAATTCAGAAAATACTTACTTGTCGATTGATACTATATGAATCTGATGACAGACTACTATCTTGTGTTGTTCCAAGACCAGCTAATTTAGGAGAAAATGCTGATTTCTAAACACAAAAAATATTCTATATATTAATCTGTTCAAGTAAATGAATAAAAAAAAAGAAGAAAACGCATTCATCATGACTAATTTACACCGGATTTTGTATTATTAAAATGTCCTCAAAGGAGAAAAAAAAGCAATATTCCAATTACAACGAACAAGTAGCTATTCGATCACGAAAACAAAGTAAAACATTCTCCATTGTTTGAGCGCTTATTATAAATATTTCAACTTTTCCACCTAGTGACATAATTGCTCGATCCAAAAGTAATACTTTTCATTTGAGAGATTTGAAAAAGCTTAATTCTTTTTTTCACGCCAAAAAATATCTCGATGAAAAAAAATTCAATTTCAAATTAATATTAATATTAATTCAAATAAGCATATATCTACGACATTGAATATTAAATACGTACTTTAGGGTGAAGAAGATCTCGATTATCACGTGGAATTGACTGAACCCCACTCGAAGGCAAAGGGCTATTATTAGGTTGACTATTCGTCGTTATTATTGCACTAGATCTTATATTGTTTGTATTGTTGGCCATTAATAACATATTTCCATTTGAAAATAATCATTTTAATGTTAAAAATTGATTCCAACAGTTCCTGATGAACATAATAAATCTTGATTGAGCTCTATTTATTATGTATTTGTTTACACAATTATAGGTTGCTATTAAAAAAATTGTCCAAATAACCAATCAATAAAAAGCTTAATTCCTCCAGTCAGTTTTTTTCCTATCGAATCCATCAAATAGCGAACTCTATTGGAAGTACCGATATAAAACGATCATAAAAGAAAGCAACAAATAACTAACGGCATTGATAAGAGAAATATTCTTTTTCATCGTTGACAGACAAAACCAACCAACCTACGCATTGGTGACAATGACACCGGAAGATATGTAACTAATGATAACGACACTTATAATATTATGCCGCGAAGCAGACCAAAAATATCAACAGAATTAACCACTAAATCGTATAAAAAAGATGACTTAAGTGTGAATTAACCAATCACGTTGCTTAATTCTGTTTTATTTTTTTGGTCTGTTTGGGGCCTATGGCGGGCAGAGGACAAGAAAATATTATTAAAAATCGATTAGACATCGATTTAACGCGACATAAAATGATGTTTTAACCGCATAATTATCAGCAGTTATATTCATCATTAGAAACAAATACTAGATTGATTGTATTACTAACTGATTGTTTGATTCGAATGAGTTTTGTAAAACATACAAGATTGTACATTACTCAACAAGTAAAGATATTTCTGTTGTATACATAAATCTACGATAGATCTAATGATGAGAATATTTTAAAACGGATTTTTGCTCGAAAACGAGAGTTGTACTCTTTCATCAGATTATCTTCTCCAGTGCGATGATGATAACTATGCGTATTTTGACTTATGAACCGTTTATATTAGTAAAACGTTTTTTAATCAATATCTTTCGGAGTCGATCTCTAAAATAATATGTGATTCAAAACGATTGAAGAATAGTGCGAATATTATTTAGAACGGAATTTTATCGATTACCAACAAGACTATCATGAATATATTAAGTTACAGTAGATCTAATATGTGTAATAACCAATGTTTACATTAGCCTAATGGACTGACTTTAACCTTAAGAAAATAATGCTTGAGACTAACAAGATAGGATCTCGATTGACAAGGCCTGACGATATCCAATAAGAATAATCTAATAGAGATGTTTGTATAAACCAATAATTAGCTAAAGATTCAGCAATAATCGTTGTGTAGCACTCAACAATTGAATATCTTTCACACTGCGTAGTCTATCTATTTCATTATTTATTTAGTAAATCTCTTCGAAATAAGAAACTACGGAGTGTTTTGAATTCTTTTTTTTTCTAGATTGATAGTTCGATCTTATACTTGGACCATATACACAATACAACAAAGTTCTCATAATAAACATATCATTAATCTTTGTACAGAAAAGTGCGTACAAAAAAACAACATCCTAATGATTTGCATGCACGGTCATATGATTGTCAAAGAAATTTTCTGACATGTCATCGAAGTTGATTAATTTTTGTTACATTACGTTTTTTTGTTTTGTTGAGTATGCGAACAATCTGATCAATAGAATTCCAATAGTCCTGTAGATTTTGACAGAAAGAGAAGAAAAAGAAAACATGTTACAATAAAAGAACTAGAAAATTTTGAAATAATCATATTAGAAGACACACGACACACAATCATCTACTTTTCTATGAACCTTTATGATCAAATGCTATCTCATTGAATGTCGTTTTCTAGTTTATACGAATCTAATTATCGATCTATAGAGAAAAATCGAATTAGAATCAGTTCTCTCTTTTGGACTCATCTTCTGCAAAATGTTCAGACGGAAACAACATTGCTACAATTTTATCACATAATCTTATTTTTTATTTTGTTGGATTGTCCATCCGATAATAAAAAGTCTACTACCGATTGAATTATTACCATTTTAACTATTTCTAATTCTGTGTCATTGGAACTTAGTAGCGGTATGACAAAATATATTCATAGGAAAAGTCTGTGATGTAGTTAGTTAAGTAATAATAACATGATTTGAAAAACTATTTAGATCTTTTCATCGACCATTAATTATTTTGAGGTAAATTTCGATAAAATTGTGCATTTGTATCGTTATTCATGGATGACGCCATCATTGATGATGATCTTGGAGAATATTCTCTACTTGATCTTATTTGTAAATTGAGAGGAGCTATCGGTAAGGAATAATTATTTGATCGACTGGAAACAACAAATGTAGGCACGTAGAACATCGTTGGCATATTGAGATACGGCATTTCCGGCGTATCAGGAGAAGTTGAATTCGTTGTAGGCATACATGGTGTCGACGGTCTAGCTGCATTCCATTGTGAATCACCAATATTTGTACTCAATGTTACATAGATTGGTTTTGATAGAATCCATTTACCGTTCATTTCATTCAAAGCTCTGGTCGCTTCTTCGGTTGTATTGAACGAGATGAAGCCAATCCCTTTTGATTGACTACCATATCTCAAGAGCTTCAATGATTGACAATAGAATTGTCTACAGTTTTAGTCAATTTTTATTCATACTCACATGTGTATGGGTTATTCTCCCAAATTTATTAAATATAACTTCGAGTAGTTTTTCATCAATCGATCTATCCAAATTACTAACATACAAAGTTAGACTATTCGACTGTTTACGACGATTTTCTTCGCGAATACGTTGAATTTCTTTTTGACGTTCAGGTTTACTTTGAAAAAACCCTACATACAACTGTTGTCCACCATCCAATACACGCCCGTTTAAATTCATCATTGCCTTATCATAAAAAGAAAATAGTTATATTGAAAACAAAAGTCGATTTAAGCAACTGACATTTTGTGCCATTTCTGGTCTTTCAAAATTAACAAAGCCAAAGCCTCGAGATTGACCTTTATTATCCATTTGAATCTAGCAATACAACGAGAATAGTTATCATGTCAACTCATAATCATTTCTATTGCATACTTTACAGCTTGTTATCATACCGTAAGTACCAAATAGTTGACATAGTTCTGTTTCATTTATATCTTTACCAAAATTTTTCACGTATAAATTCGTTAAATTCGGCCTCTGCTGATTGACTGTTGTATTAATATAGTTTGACATTGTTGTCTAATGAAAACAAATCGAAATAAATAAGTAAAATTTTTTAGAGTATCGAATCTGAATTATTTTCATTAAACAATTAATTAAATAAAGAGAACATCGTCAGTATTTTTATGAAGTTTCACTAGACATTTTCTTATCAAAGGCGATTGTTGACTACACGAAATGCAACGAAAAGTCCATTCATTTTTTCAATCTCTGAGTTGCTATTTGCAAATTCTTCTGCTACTCGACACATTAGTCATGATTGAAACCTGAGTACGATTTTCAATTGGAAAAAAAAGAAAACTTTTATGTGATCATGTGAATGTGGCAATAGCACATCTAAATCGTTTGTTTTTGTTGAAAGTGTCACAACATTTGAAGAAAATATATATATATATATATGCGAAAAGCGACCGTTGAAAGACGATGTCTTTATTACGCAGTAATTTACGATCTAATCTTACAAGTGACTGTTGACGTGTCAAATATTTTTCCACGGCAAAGTTTTGAGCGTCTTATAAAAATCGTTTTATCTCGAAATCAATAATAATTAGTAAATAGAAACAAAAATGATCTCTGCAATATTTATTTTTATTTTTATTTTTCATTAACTTATCGATAAAAATGTTTTTTTGAATACATCGATTCATTCTGACACGTTAACCAAAAAAGTTGACAGAATCAATCTTTCTCTGGATTTCAATCAGATATTAAACAAAAGAGTTGCATCTGAATGATTGACTGTCGCCCCTCGGGTATTTAGTATTGTGTACCGCAAGTCACGAAACAAAAGTGTTAACATAATTATGTCAACCTAAACTTCTGGAATATTTATTTTTTTTTTTTTGAAGAAAAAAAGAATCTTGGTACAATTAGAATAGTTTGCAATGTTTACAATTATGGAGGATGAGATTATATACAAAAAAAAAGATTCAGAATCAGGCAAGAAACTGCCTTCTGTTCCTCGNGCATGGCTTGAGTTGCAGTTTTCTTTTCTTTTTCATCGAGCACTTTATTGACGTTCGAAGACTATGAAAAACAGAGACATACAACGACTTGATTTCGAATGGTAGGACGACTGAATCAAAATAAAGATAAAAAATAGTCACTAGAGAAAATTTGCACAGTGGTAATCATTAGAATTAAGTAAAAAGATTTTTTTCTAAAATTAATTCTCTTCAATTCAATAGAAATTATAGATCGAAGCATCTATCCTATAATCTCTTTTCTTGTAAATTTTATTTCCAGGTAAACATAATGGTATAGGGGATTCATCATCAAATCAGAGTTTTTTTTATTACCCAATGGTCTTACATCTCGATCACTGCTTGCATTAGATGAAAATCATAAATAAGCTAAAGTTTTTGATTGCTTTTTTTAAACATATCACCTAAGTATTGCATGTCTTCATCTTGAATGGAATTATGGCCAAGATAAAATGATACCAAATTTGAATAATCTTTCGAAAATCCCTTTGGTAAATATTTAGCAACGATACCAGTTATGAGATTGTGTGACAAGCAGAATAATGCTCATGATCGAGTGCTTTTTATTTAACTTAGTAACTAAAATACAGGAACTCTACAACTTAATTCGATAGTTTTATAATGAAAATCAAGCACATTTTTATTTTCAATAGCTACTCTCAAACAATGTTGGGCTGCTGCTCAAAACGAGAGTCCTATTCATGAAAACATTTTATCAATGAAATACATGTTATAAAAATTCACACAGAGAATATCGTTTATTGAAAGAATAATCATGATTAAAAGCTAATTTAATTGCTAGATAAAACAGTCGATTAGATATATTTAGTATGTATTTCAAATTATTAAGCATAATGAAAACAGATTCATATATAAGTTAGAAAAAAAAGCTATAAATAACTCAACTGCTTCTTTAAGCGTAACTAAAGACACGCGTTCGTAATTATGAATAAACTTACCAACTTCTTTTAGTTGCCAAGAAATATAAACAATAAAATTCATAGTTGACAATGCAGTGAATGAGAGTTATTTCTCAATATGATGTTAAAAGACTGCAGCTGTTCATATCTCATGCAAAGATTTAACAAATCAAAAAGTACCCAGGTCGTGGCGGCACGGCGAGAAACGACCGGTAAACACGGGAAATCGCTGGAAGGTGGAAGCAGTATTCCGGTCGTAAATTCTCGAATTTTTTTCCGGTGGATTCCGGTCAATTCCCAGTGCTTTCCAGCAGGAACCAACAGTAAATCATCGGAGAAAATTCCAAAACTTTTCCGACCAGAATACTGCTTCCACGTTCCAGCGACTTCCCGTTTTTTCCTCCGGAATACAGTGAGTTTTCCACATCTTTCCGGCCGGTTCGTACAGTATCCAGTGACCGAAACGATCGACCTGGGCAGTAGACTGTAATGCCACTAGCGGACGATTATACACAACCGCAGAATGTATCAGATAACAAGGTCGATAACAACAGAACAAACATCAGCTACTATACATACATCAGCCGTGATGATTCATCATCTAACATAGACGTACCAATCTTATCGAAAAACATTTCGCTACTATGTACAACCACTTTTTTCTGCTGATAATGATATTTAAATGGATGAACTTGCTTTTGCAAAAGAGCATCCCTTTGGACCCACTGAATTAGATTTACCGGCTACAGTTGAACTACAAACAATACTTGTTCATGATAAACCACATGCAGCCGTTCTTTCTACTAATAGTGGAGAAATTTATCAAAGTAAGAAAATCATGGTTATGAGTACATTAAAAGATTTGAATATACAACATGCTATTTGCTTTCAGTGTAGCATTCTAGATGATACGTAACTTTGATTCGTGTTCTGTATCGTTCCAAACAGCTATTTCGAGAATTTATTCTAGTGAAACATCAATTATTCAAACATGACAACCTCATCATCGAATAATTCATGTGCAAATATATATGTTGTGGTCAAAATTCAAATCCAGTCAAATTTAAAATTTGTCCGGGCAAAATTCTAATTTGAATTTGGTTCAGGCAGAATTCAAATTAGAATTGTGTCCAACAAAATCTCAGTCAAAATTCTAATTTCGATTTTTACTAAAAATATTCTAATTTCCAGGGTGTGTGGATGCACGTGTGGGGTTGTGGGTTTGGGTATGAACCTCTCCATCAACACCCGCACCAGCAACCACACACCCACACCCCTGGATATTAGAATTTTTTAGTCAAAATTGAAATTAGAATCTTTTGGTGAAAATCGAAATTAGAATTTTTTTAGTAAAAATCGAAATTAGAATTTTGACTGAGATTATATTGGGCAAAATTAAAATTTGACTGGATTTGAATTTTGACCACAACATATATATATATACTTGAATAAACATACGAATATTTTTATTTCACCATTTAGTTTAATCAGCCCATTGAGTATATTGATCCATGGCCTAAATATATTCTTGTCATCATTGAATGGTCAATAAAATCTTCAATTTCAGTAATCCATATTTTTTTTTAATATTAAGCAAGATGGTTATGATCAACAAGTTGATTGATCTAAATTAGCTGTACGATAGTAGTGATTTAGCATCAGAAAAACTGAAATGACATTTATTCACCTGAACGCGTGATTTCTTATTTGGAGTTCAAGCCCTCGACTTTCTTCGTGTGCATGTTTCTTTTTTGAAAGAAAACCATATATTTTGTTGCAATATCGCCCTTCTACTCCTGATGACCATAAAAAACATGTTGTGACAAAATCGCATCCTCGTTTATCGTTGTGAACGAGACATTAGATTTATTAATTTCATACAACGCTGCATATCAACAGTCAAGTTGTTTCTTACAGCATAACACATCCATTCCGAACTACGTAGTTATGAACCCAGGTCGAAAAATCTGACATAAGATCTTATGAAATACATACAAGATCTTTGAATATGGGCGAAATCTTACAAGAATCTGACAAAAATCGTAGTCTCTGAGATCTTATATCAAGTCTCGCAGTCAGATTCTTGAAAGATTTTACACATTAATAAGATGTTTCAAGAATCTGACTGTGCGACTTGATATAAGATCTCAGAGACTACGATTTTTGTCAGATTCTTATCTGATTATTTGTCCTGGGAATATTCATATCCCATAAATGTTACTCTAGTCAACAATGAACAGTAATTATAAACAAAGAATCGTGTTAAATTCGAGAAAAGCATTACAAGCACATTCAAGCATGAATCGGAATAATATTCATCTTGTTGATCTACCTAATGAAATTTTATTATAACATAAGAACAAATTTTCACTAATGCATTTAATTTTCTTTCTATATCGTTATCAATAGCTAATGAGATTTGTTCAATTTCTGATTCAACACTAGATCGATTTTGTATTGATCTATTGCCACGAATTCATAACAATATCAGCTCTCTTATTGTTAAATCAATTTCTAGGAAACGAATTCTTCTTACAACCAACTATCCTAATCTTATTGATTCAACAAATCAATGGTTTCATCATATTTTCCAAGTAAGAAATTCGCATATACACTCCATTTGTTCAAACAATTGGCATAACACAAGAAGAGTTTACCATCAGCTATCAACGATTGTCCACTTTGATCGATACATTATTTATCATCAACAACTTTTACCTCTTCAACACTTATTAAATTATGTATCGATGTTGTTAGTTTTAATGATTGTCTTGTTTACTTGATGGTCGTCTCAAGCAGTGAGATTCCTAAATTAATGAATATATTTTTATAGTTATTTTGATGTTATTTGACATTAATCATCACTCATTTTGCAAGTAGTCACTCAATCATTTGTATTTATGATTAAATCACTCTGAAAACTAAAACATTTTGAATTAGAATCGTTTCCTATTATATCTATATTAATAGAACTAAAACGCACAGTTGCTTTTAAAAAAATAAGAAAACGAATCATCATACAGATAACACTATAAAAAGAACATATCGATTTCAAAGAGGATGCATAGAGAATAATTTGGATTATTCCTTCGATAATATATAAAGTTTTTATTATCTTTTTTATTTAGACGACGAATATTATCTCAATAGTATTATTTCACTTGTAGGCTGAGTAAATATTACAATTTGTCATCTTTAATTCAAGTTGATCAAATAATTGTTGTTATTTAATAAAAAAAAAAGATAATCGAACAAAATGTAACTTTTAAATTTTAACCTTGAGCTATTTCATTTTATTAAAGTCTCAGAGTTTTCGATAATAATCGCTATTTTTTTTCGACAGTCATTTCGAGACTCACAAATTGGAATAGGATGGGTAACTTTATGGTACTTGTAAATAACAATTCATCATATCTATTCACATTGTATTTCAATAAGATATTGCTCGTAATCCTTAAATAAATCATCCATGAAACTTCTATCGGATATTATCTATAAAAGAAAACAAATTACTTTTTGAATAGACAATGTTTTGATAACACTGAATTCGTCTTTCTGAGTAATATATGCTGCACATATGACCATATCCCTTGATCAGAAAACGTCTAATATTTAAATGAGATCAACACTTGTTACATTGACGATGACCACACATAAAAATTGACATAATTCTCGTAAAATCAGATTGTATAATCGACAAATGTACGATTCATTAATAGTAATTTTGCGTTCTAATTTGTATTTTTTCAATTTTATTTTCCATCAATCGAATAAAAGCTTCGACCTAATCATGTAGGATTTCATGATATCAATTTCATTGTTCTCTTGAAAAGGAATAAAAAAGAAGTAGATTCGTTTTAACGGGTGGATCGAAAGTTTTCGCACAAAATGTTGTTTCATTTTCAACCTGCTTGAAAATATTTCCGACGAGTCTAAATCTATGCATTAGAACCAGAATTATTTGCTCTTTCTGAATATGGACTTAGAAATTTTGTGTCGGTTTTTGTTTGAGACTCGTGAAATAATCTTTGAAAGGTATCAACAATTAGTTTGGACAGAATTTTTTTTCTACACATTTTTGGATTTTCACTTTTGTGGTCCAAAACTAAAAGTTAAAACCTTGGCTATTATACCAGCTTGTAGAGCAAAACCGACTCTACGAAATGTAGCAGTTGAGTTCTTTTTGCCTTTCGATAAGGCTTCTGAATTTTCATGTTTCCTAAATCATCATTTTTGAAAAATCGTCTTTTCCATCAAAAAGTGTTTTACATGGAAAAGAGCTCTTGGAAAAATGCCTCTAGTTTTCATTGGGTACAAGCTACAATTTAGTTCGCTATCACATTTTTTCAAGAATCGTTTCCTCTACAAAATGACAGCGTCCGGCAATTTTTACCATCGTCGCAAAGGGATTTATAGGAATCAGCAAAACTTGTTTGCTTGCAGTTAAAACTGATTTTTTAGACCTTTCAAAGATTATTTCACGAGTCTCAAACAAAAACCGACACAAAATTTCTAAGTCCATATTCAGAAAGAGCACATAATTCTGGTCCTAATACATAGATTTTGACTGGTCGGAAATATTTTCAAGCAGGTCAAAAATGAACAAACATTTTGTGCCGAAACTTTCGATCCACCCATTATATAAGAGAAATAAAGCATCAAGGAATGCGAGTTGAATAAACAAATATCGATAAGAGCGCAATGACTCAAGGAATAATAGCATATGACTGTAACACTTGCTCTTTGTAAAAAAATATAGAAACTGAGTGTTCGAGTTCCATTAAAATGTTTCTTGATTTTTATTTTTATTTCTACTTCTACACGTAGAAATAGCTCATCTATTAGAATATTTGATACAGCATAATAGCACAACAGGTTTTCTTTGTTCCGTTGTTGATTTTTGATATTGAATACAACTGGTAATAATTACATTGTTACTTTGAACAGTGACCTTTCACTAGAAATGCTAAAAATAATGCATAAGAAAAATAGATTCAATTATTTACTTTTTGAGCATCAACAATCAATGCCATTTATCCAATATAAACTGTATCTGAAGTTTTTTGAAAGAACATGAAGCATATGATCTTTGGAATACACTTCGTTAAATAAAACGTTTGATTAGATCTCTTTTAAATTGCCGCTGTAAAATAGCAGATGAAGATGTTTGAGTAAGACATTTTTACCGGCACTTTTAAATAAATTAGTTTGTCCTTCAGTGAAAAAATGATACATTCATAATAACATTAAATGCCGATGAAATATCACGTGATACACGCGTTCAAAGTGATCAATAAAATATTTGAAAAACATTTAACTTGTACACAACACTTCATCCTTCAATTTCAAGTGAAAAATTCCTGTATTAAGTTAAATTCCATTTAAATGGTTTGTTTTTTGCTTGAATAAGTAGTATTATTATTTGTTGCTGCTGATAATGTGATGCTTTTGTTATAAGATGAAGAACTTAGAGGAAAGTAAATTTGATAGTGGACGTTGTTGATGAACGAACTGTATCACACATACTGACACAACCTGGAAATATGCATAAATTTAGGAAACGTATATCGATTGATTTTCTTATGAATTTAAAAAATTTTACGAACCTTTTCGATGTTCTGCAGTTAATGTTGTCAGAAGAAGAATAAAAAGAACATTTAATAATTGAATATCAACAAACACCAAAGTTAATGAAGAAATGGAATTGAACCACTTGACGAAAAACTATCCTGGAAAAAAATTGAAATTATTTGATAATACAAACTAACAAATTTACTTTAGCAGAAGAACTAACTTGAATACATTCGCCACATCATTCTAAACAAATCATTTTTATGAGGAAAAGTTCATTTCAAGACAAACTCACTTTGCTCACATATTTATCTGGTTGAAACGAAAATAGAGTTAATTTTGTTTGCAAACGTTTAAAATGATCATTCGATTCTGTATTGAGTCGATTTTCATACATTAAAA
>OENM01001147.1:319-43310 GCA_900239745.1 Rotaria magnacalcarata | reverse complement strand
TCGGTGAGATCGATTGAGCAACATTTTGCTGTAACTGGTCGTGGCTTACGTGCAACGCCTCCTATATGTATTATTGTTAATATACTGCTTTATTTTGGTTACGATGTTATTAAAGCATTCATAGAACTTTAGTGTATGCATGTATAGGGAAAACCAGATATTGATAGTGAATCTTACTATTAGAGACACGAAACAAAGCGTTAAGGTGTCAGTTGAGTTAGGATAAACTGCTAAGACATATATATATATATGCAAAACAGGAATGAAATCATTAGATTTATTTGTAAACTAGCTATTTAGAATAAAGCTCTTAGATATATATTTATTTTTGCATTTAGTTATTTTCGAATAGCATAACAAGAGAGTGCTTCATTTGTTTGATCTTCTCTAAAAGCTCTATCTATTTGACTATATTAGCCACCAGATGGCAACGACGTTAGTAGAAAACTTGTCTAGTATATGTTTATGCTTATCAACTTAACAGATGCCCAAAAAAAGTAGAAAATATATCAATAATTGTTGACGTTTTTTCGAGGAAATATATCATTAGACTTGAAGGAATGGATAATTACATGTTTAAAACATTGTCTGAAAATATAAGGCAGCCAATGGAATAATTATTTACACTCATAGCAATTTGTTTTTTGCATCTCTTGGGATCCGAAGATATTTTTATAGACACCAACGCAACTTGATGTTTTTGAGAAGTACAAAACAACCAAGTTTATATCCATCGATAGAATAGGAGATGAACCTATGATCCAATGAGTAATATCGCTCTCTTTTGAAATAATATTTGTTTAATCTCTCGTACTTTCTTTCGATTCTAAACTTGGGACTATCTAAATGAATTCTTTTTGAAAAAAAAAGAAAACAATAGAACAGTTTTCTCTCTGAATTCATTTTAGAATATTTTATCGATATGATTTAATAATAAGTGGATTTTACAAGAATTTTAGAAATTATTTGTAATTTTAATATTCAAACAAGTAGAATCTCATTTAGTTATTCATATGTGATAGAATATGAAATTCAAACCCAGCCAATCTGTCCTTATAAATACAATTTAAACGAATTGTATATATAACAAGATCAGAATATCGTTAGCAATGTTTATCAACAAGTAAACCTAATCCTCAACATGTGCCTTTTGATAATACATTTTAGCATAAGAAATATTACAAATCGAATATACAGATTCAATGATAAGGAACAAGATGAATCAAATCAATATATTGTCAATAAGTACTTACAAGAAAACCTTGATGCCATTCCATAATTTGTTTTCGATTAAAACGTGTATTTTTAAGTAATAATTGAACTTCTTCTTCTGTTAATTGTGTTGGATGTTTTTTCGGTTTTGATGTATCCGAACCCATATCTATATCGAATGATTTTTCAAATGATACAATTGACGGCTTTCTTTTATCTTTATCAACTTGCTACTAACGCACACCAAATAGAAATAATGAAAGTATCGACAATCACAAGACAGGGAGACAGAAAGACAGAGAGAGAGAGAGAGAGAGAGAGCAACAATGATGTCTAAGTAGAGAGCAATAATTGTAGAATATAAATAGAAGAAAACGAGGAAGAGCGTCACGTCTATTGATGTCAACAAATACCACTAGCTTGTTTCTGTCCGATTTCAGTGATAGAAAAGGAAAAAAGATTTCTAATACTCAACGAATAAAATAAGATAATAGAACTGAATAATGGCAATGTATTCTATTGTTGTAATTTAATTTCACAGATCCGTTATGTATGTTACAAATATCTAAAGAATACGTACTATCATTGAATGATATTGACTAACATACATAAGTACCCAATCAACAACTTTTTTCCCCACAATATAGATCAATTGAGTTTGTCTGGCGAACATTACTAGTTATGGATAGTATTTATCAAAAGAAAAAAAAGAGATAATTCACTTAGATTTTCTCGCCGTATTCATCTATTATTATAACACTTTGATGAATCTCCATCAAAGTTTTGCCACATGAAGAAGAAAAATGATGACCTATGTATTATTATTGGATCTGATAAATCTCATGTAAAACAAAATATATTCGAGTCATTTGCATGTTACCAGAATTGATGAAAAGGTTTTCTTTGTTTACATATATATATATATATATGGATATAGATATGGATATGGATAAAGATATAACGAATCTCCAGAAGGATAATGAAATTTACATATTTGGATAATGACTTGATTAGATAGAGCGGTTGACAGTGTTTTGAAGATGAAACCACTCGTTTCTCAAGGCTTCCATCTCAGATTTCGACTATTGATCGTGAGTCAAATCATACGAAAGTTTCATTCGTATATTAGAACATTTTTCAGAGATATTCATCAAAACAATTTTGAAATATAATTCATTCAGTAACTTGAAAATTATCTAGAAATCTCCTTTCAGTCGATATATATTAAAGTTGTTTTTATTACTGTGCGGAAGCGCATGTCAGAACGTACCAATCGACAGATTTCTTTCTTAAGTTCTTATCTTCTATATGAAACAGTAGGATGACAGCTCCAGTAACTCGACAAATCTTCCAGAAAATAATCGTCTATTTAGAAAATTACTGCTGTCTACAATATAAAGATGCTTCATTCAGCAAACATGTACTCTAGTTTTACATGTTCTTTCAAATAAAAATAAATCAATCAACTACAATAAAACTTATTTCATAATGCTGGAATGCGCAACCAGAAAAGTAGGTAGAAAGTATCGAATATTATCAAGAAAAGTAAATTAAGATGCTAAATATAAACATATGTCTCATTGAGGGTACCTTTAAGATTTATTCTACAATTTTTATTACAAAGATGAATGATTTTATTTTGAAAATCATCAGTAATCCAATTGAATAATTTTCAACTAATATAGTGCAGTTAGTGATCAATGCAAAACTTATTTGAGTAGACAGGCTATTCGCATTGATTTATGAAAATAGATCTCTTGTGGATTGAATTTTTCAATATGAATTTAAATTATAATCGAATAATCAATAATTCTGAATTATGCTATGAATATTTTCTATGAATGCAAGGAAAACATCAATAGTTATTATCAATTATCAATAATGCATAGTATTGTACCAATAGAACGATGTTTACTCTGTTCAACATTGCTTGTACTCCTTGAACGTCTAAGAAAAAACGTGAAGAATATATTGTGTTTTAAAAGTTCGAAATCTAGACAAAAATTAATTTAAATACAGAGAGGCAGTGACTGTTAACTCTACGAAGCTTGAATCACTGTATCAACCATTCATATGAGATCTTCTCTGATAAATATCATGTAAGAAAATGATGGCCAAATTTTTGAGACCGATCAAAGTCATTTCTGTTTGTTTTTAATATGTCAATGAGAAACACATTTGAAATAACATGCGTGTCGTAGAAGCAAATAAAGAATCGTTCTAACCGATGAAAGAAGCAATGCCATGAGCCCAACAATTGGTGATCTCATACAGTGATTATAATCTCATATATTCAGTTAAATGAGATTCGATTTGTTAGTATTTTAGTTCCGAAAAGATCGCAATTCAAATATGAATATATATAATTCATTTATGTCGAAAGTCTATACTGTGCATACGGTATAATATTTCTATAAAAATCTTTTTTTTAACTTGTAAAAAGTAGCATTTTGAAGATTATTGATTAATTAATATCTGCTTTAATTAAAAAAACGGTTTTACCTAACAAATGGCATTAAATAGAGATTTCAAAGTCTGCTTGTAAGTAGAAAATATTTGAAATGCTTAAGTCAAATTTACTACTTAATGCTAAACTTTCAATAAAAGCAGTATACAGAATTTTATAGCTATACCAATTCATTTTTTTGAATAATAGTCATACGTAATAAAATCAGCGAACTATTTTTATTTTTATCTGCATTGAAAAATCTCAGTTAAGATATAGATTTAGACGATCAAAAGATTTGAATCTAT
The DNA here is from genome assembly GCA_900239745.1 of Rotaria magnacalcarata. Taxonomy (NCBI): domain Eukaryota; kingdom Metazoa; phylum Rotifera; class Eurotatoria; order Philodinida; family Philodinidae; genus Rotaria; species Rotaria magnacalcarata. The sequence goes on along the minus strand of OENM01001147.1, from coordinate 39,344 downwards.
TAAAAATAATAAGATGTAATACTAATACCTTTTTTTGTATAAATACATGTAACAACAAATTGGAAGGATATATTCGAACTACTTCATTTCTTCAAGATGTCACTAGTAGGAACGTAACACACGTTTCTGTAGAAAAGACGGCAAAATTATCAGTCATACATCAACAAGATGTGAAGAGGGAAATAAGAGTAGAGAAGTAGAAAAGGAACAAAAAATAATAATAAGGGAAGGGAATAGATAGGACACTCTTTACAATTAAATGCGTAAGGTTAGACGATTGTTCCATCACAGACTAGAAGCAATTATATAACGCTACATGATGCCTCACTAAAGATTCATGTAATTATCAGAACCGAAGTTTTATGATTTCTTGCTGTGAACAGTATCCTTTGTTTTATTGATGAATAAAGCTATACTATTGACTAATGTTTCCTTCACCTATTGATAAACTTCAAGCATACAATTAGATAGAATTCGATTCTTATGGAATTTGTAGACACTTTCTACTAAATTTTCATCATTCTATTTTTACATAATTACGACCGATAACTAACACAAGCTGTATACTACTACCAATCATCCTCGAAAGTTTGTGCACATCTTTTTGTAAGTATCAATAGTAGATTCTTATTGTCGATACATGTCTCAAATAATATACACTACATTAATGAACGTTTATTTATTTGGTACAAATTTTAAATGAGAATTATGTTGGTCGACTAAGTTATGAGTTGTTTTTGTTTTTTGAAATCGACTTTTTGCTAAGAAACGACAAGTTTTTATGTTTCTTGCTTGAGAATTTGTCCCGATGTGATCAAAACGAACATGAATATTTTTTTAAATGCATATTTTAAGCAATAAAAATATCAAAGTCAAACTTTAGATGTAGAATTCTTCTCATTTTTCTTTAAGAGATAGACAGGAGGATGTTTGTTGACAACTATATTATATTAGATTTGTCTTCGACAACATCTTTCAAGTTGCCACGGAGTTTTCTTTTGTTTGATTCGATGTATTAGCGTCGCTTTCATTCTAAGAATCAATAGTTTACGTCAAGAGATCTTAAGCAACTAAAACCAGTCTCTGTTAGCCATAATCATGCTGAGACACTAGCCTAGAGTAGATAGTATTTAATGACAAAGTAATTAAATTAAAATGGTTATATGTCGCGTATCCTCTAGAAAACGAAGCCCATATTTATTTGCTACATAATTTATATTGAATATAATATTAAATAATTACAATGGAGGTCAGACTTCTTGAATATCATAGTTGAATAAATGTACTCATAGGGTGAAATAAATTAGTCTGTAATTAATCATACTGATAATGATCATAAATGTTTGATATTATTTTACAAAAAAGGTTAAAATGACGAAAACGAGTTTTCGAAATGATACAAATGGTATTTTATTGAAATCTATCATTTCAAGTTTGATGAACATTTTCAGCTTAAATAGAAGAAGTTTCTAAATCCTGCATAGCTCTCTATTTACACAATGAATTTGCTTATACAAATAAAATGAAACTTTTTATTCATCAGATTAACATCATTTATTTTTTTTATAATTAATAAATATTCGAGTTCTTATTGTTTCAAAACAAAATCTAGCATCCATCTTTATTTAATGGATTAACGATTCCTGCTTCGATAGCTTCAAATACAGTATAAGCATCTTGATCAGCTGCAACATGAATAGCATCTTGTTCAGCATAAAAATCTTGTAATTCATCATAATAAATCGTATATGCTTGATAACGTTTTTGTACAGTTTCTTTATCATCAGCTGGATGTTGAACTAAACGTTCCTTTATATTATGTGTGCGTGCTGGATTTTCATGCGTATGATATCGATCACCTGTTATTGGATCTAATAGTCGTTGAGTTAAACGTTCGACAGCAACATCAAGAGGAATATCCAAAAAGAAAGCTCTTGAAACGATAGTATTCTTTGTAAAAGAACAATTATTCTTACTATGACTTTATCTTACCGACTCGGTGCTAAGCCAGGTGTTCGAGCTAAACTTTCTGCTTGTTCACGTGTCCGAGGAAAACCAATCATTATCCAACCTTTGGTTATACAATCTATTTGATTTAAACGATCACGAATAAGTTGCATTACTAAACTATCTGGAACTACAAATTCAAGAAAAACATAGTTTTTTTTAAATTTCTAATTCAAATATAAATTCGAATCATTACCTAATGCTTGACGAGCAACATACTGTTTCATGCTAACACCAGCAGGTGTTTTATTGACGATTTGCTGTTTGATCAATGTTGGAATCGATACTAGAAGTATAGAATAATCAAGAAAAATCAAAATCATCTTAAATTAAATTAAAGCAAGAAAATCTCGTTTCTTTCTTTAATCGTTTAGCATTTTGATAAGTAAGAAAAAAAAAGAATCGTAAATGGTTCTTACCAATTGGTATATCATATTTTCGTGAAACTTGCGTTGCTACTGTCTTTCGTCCACTGCCAGTTGGTCCAATAATAACAATACGTGGAGTACGTGGTGCAACAGAACGTGGTTTTTTACTTGTATATGAATACACTTGTGTATGAACGTCGTTTAATGGTTGATCAGCATTAATTGAACGTAAAACTGATTTAAAGCAATCTTTTATACCATCAATATTTCTAGAACGAAATACATATTTTGCAAGAAAAACATGGCGCATCAACACAAATTAGTTGGAGCTACAATAGCCTCATTATACTACGCAATATAATATACATTAAATGAAAAGTCTCTAATGGACTATAAATCTTTTCCAAGGATAATGGCCTATCAAGAACACTCGCTCTTTTGCTTATTTCTACATTTAGAGCTAATTATTTTTCTTTAGCATGTGTTAATTATTATTGTAGTCATCAACTTAAATGATTCTTTACCTTCGATATTCTTTTAAGCGTAAGACCATCATTTTTTCAGAATTCTCTTCTAATTGTATTAAACGTTCTTGAACATCACGTGAACTAGGAATATTCCATGTTATATGATAAATATCTTTAAAAATTAATAAAGTAATATAAAGAATAAAAACAACAATAAGACAAACCTTTTGTTTTTGGGTCAATTCTTTTACCAGCAGCACGTTCAATCATCACATGGTCAGGTGCTTCCAAGCATACTACAACGAAAAATTACGCTAAAGCATACATCAATACGTTAGATTATTCGTAGAAAACTCTTTATAAATATTAATTATCATAAAGAAAAGAAACGAACGTCTTTCAACTAACCTACATGTCGTGGACAGATGCCTCTCGCTTGTAATGCTAATGTTTGGTCACGATTCATAGGAAAATCAACTAAAATCCAGCCACGACGAATACAGTCGAATTCTTTTAAACGTTCTTCATATAATTGAGCCCATAATGATGATGAAATATTATTCTAATTATTCAAGTAGAATATTTCTTTCGAAAATAAAAAAACGAAGAAGTTTATTCGAATACATACAATAGTTGGATTAGCTGGTAACTTATCTCTTAATTTCGTTGGTACATCACGTAAAAGATCATCTGGCTCAATTAAAATTGTATTTAATTTCTTCTGTAACAATTTAGCTGTTGTATGACGACCAGATGCTGGTGAACCAAGAATAATAATTTTCGGTGCTATTTAAAAAAATATATATATATATAATTAAGTAGAAAATGAAAACAAAGAAAAATATTCTACAAACCATCAGAATCTTTTTTAAGAAGTTCAATTAAATATGTAATTGGATCACTAGGTCGATCAATGAGCAACGATGAAACACATCGCTAAAATGAGGCAAAATATGTTTTGATAAACTAAAGGCATTACAGGTCAAAGTTAGGGGTGGCACTTTAACTTTAAATTGACCGTAAAGTGCAAAGTTTAAAGTTGTTTAAATTCACGTTTGAATGCTTTTTTTGGCGTTTTATCTGTTGCAGAGTCTCATAAGAATGACTAAATACGTGAGTACAGTAAAAAAAAGTATTAAAAAGAAGCGTTTAAAGGCGACTTTAAACAACTTTAAACTTTACGGTTAAAGTAAAGTTAAAGTGCCACCCCTAGTCAAAGTAATGATTGTTGTTTTGTACAATAAAAAAAATTCTAATCGTTTCTCTTGCAAACTTCTTTTTGGAAAGAACTATGTCTGATAGGAGCATTTTAAGATAAATTTTGTATTAGATCACGATATTCGTAGTTAACCATTTATTCGCATTAAAAATTTCATTAACATCTACTCTCATTCGTTCGGATTCATTAGAACTAAAAATAATGATCATTGTGAGAAAATAACTATATTTGATCATATGATTTTTTCACACGATCCAACGTTCAGTTCGAACATACTGTTGCAATTAAAAACAATCATGGTACATCACAAGAAATATTTACTACGTCAGACATTCATCTATATTCAAAACCATAATAATAAATATGAAGAGAAATAGAAAAAAGAGTTATCATTCGGCTAGATTGATAAACGATAAATATTAGCTTCATTATCATTATGTATCGATGACGATGATCGTAAAAGAACAGCCGAACATTGACAATTTGTTACGTTTCTTTTGCCTCAAAAGTTTATTCTATTTGAAATAATTTCAAACTAAATCAATGTGAAAATTACAGATGATGGTACTGTTATATTTCTCATACGAAGTAAAACCTAAATACATCTTGAACTTTGACTTAAATTTATTACTAGATAGTTACGATAATTTGTTGCGTGCAAGATGAATTTTAAAATCATTTTCATCGAATTTCTATTAAACTCCCTGTGGCTTGAAACCAAGCGTTTCATTATTACTACTTTATAGAATATTTAATTAATAATATCTACGTTAATAGCGATGTTTCTATTTTACCTGAAATAATTCGAATAAAGCATATTTTTCTGCATAGAGCAGAAATTCCGGCGAAATATTCAATGGGCGTGCTGTTTGATCCATAACTATAGAAAAACACAAACTTCTCAAATATTCAAATGTATCTGTGCCATTTCAAACTGTTGTAACTATGGTAATGATTAATCGAAAATTTTGAGAATAAGCACTCTTAATGTATGTAAAAAAGAAGAGTTTTTCAATGAACATTTATTTTTATTTCAAATTAAAAAGCTTTTTCATATATTTTTTTCAAGGTAGATGTCACTAAATCTCTGCTTTTGATCGATGGAATCTGAGTTCATTGTTTCGAAATAGAAAGAAAAGGAGAAGAAAATAAATAATATATGTGATGTGATTGACTGACGCGTCAGGTCGGACGGACAAAAAAAGCAACAAAAAAAATATTTTTTTCTATCTTTTCACATACATACAGCAATCGGTCGGCAAGAACAAGCATTGAAATTTCGTGTTTTGTTTTTATTTGATATCTAGATTTTGTTGTTGATGTTGATGGATGATCTATCCTTATTTCCAATCTCCAACGGGAAACATTATTCGAATGATAATGATAGTGAAATATTCGACGAAGAAGAAAATGAGCAACCTTTAAATGAAATTCAATTACCACCACAGCAACATAAAACAATACAAAATGAACGTGGCGGTCGGCGAAAAGGTGTTCCACGTCGTTTACAATTATCGCCTGAAATAATTAAACCACCAACTCAACGACTTTTACCGTTAACATTACCAAAAACACCAACAGCAAGTGTTCATCATCATGAACAACCAATATTAACGTCGGATCAAGAAGATGAAAATGACATTGAAGGTGTCTATCATCAAAATCAAATCGAACAAAATTATTTACAATTAAATTTATTGTCAAAACATTTTGTTGATAATAATAATAACAATCAGTTGGAAGAAAGTGAAGATATTTTAGAAGTTGTCGATGATATTTTAGCTGATCTAGTAACAATTATTGTTAAAGATATAAAAGAACAAAGGAAGAAACCAATGATTAAAACGAACGGACATTCACATCCTAAAAAATCAATGAATACAATTCCAAAAATGACTAATGGAAAACATAATACAAACGGTCTTAGGTAAAATAAAATAATGAACGAATATTTTTCGTTCTGTTGGAATTCTCCTAGTTTTAGAACTAAGGCCGGAAAATAGAGTATGTAGTTCGAATAGCTCCAAATTGCTGTTCCATCGTAATCTCAAATAAGTTACCGTCGATTTTTTGACACATCAGCTAAACATCTCTCGATATTTGAATTGAAAAGACTATAAACTGATAAAGCACTACTAAATGTGGGATTTGTTTCTAGATACTCATGAATCACACTATTGAGGGTTATTTCGCAGCGAAAAATATTCTTTGAATTGTGTTAATTTAATGTCGCATTGTTTTTGTTGTCTAGCAATAAATCAAAACCACTGGCATCAGCTTTGAAATTCTCTGATCGTACAAAGATATTAAATGATTTAACTAAAGCAATGACATCGAATGCTCAACAACAATTAGCTAAACATAAACTATCTCCTTCATCATCATCATTTTCGTCTCCATCAACAATTAAACGACAAAAAACATCTGAAATTTCATCACAATCGTCAGCATCTTTATCCATGCAGCAGCAACTATTATGGGAAATGACACAACAATTAATGATGTCATCGTCATCAAATGAAGCAGATAGTCTCGCAGCAGTGAATTCATCATTACTTAAACAACAATTACTTGGTTTAACGCAACCCGATGCAATACCTAAACGATCAAATCGCCCAGCGAAACCAGAAGTTCAATCACTAGGAATGTCTGCAAATGCAAGCGTCGCTCAACATACATCTCATAATTCGACAAGTCCTTCGCTTTTTGAACGAGGAAATTTTGCTCCAAGACGACGTGGACGACCACCTAAATATGTTACTGATCGAGGACTGACTGGTCTTTCTTCGCTTGATCTCGATCCATCATCATTAACATCATCTTATGATCAACTTTTTGCAGCTATCGAAAATGGAATGGGTGCAAATACTGGAACCTCATCAGCAGCAACATTTCAATCTGCTCTCGCATCTATGCTTGGACAACAAGCAGGGTTATCAATACCATCATCACCACCTGTATCGAGAAAGTAAGCTTATTTTATGTAGGAAAATAGACCACTTCTATACGATATATCTGCTGAAGATCTAGATATGTACGGATAAATTCCATTTTTTTTTACAATTGTGAGCTATCTAAAATATGAGAAAAATTGATTTTTGTAGTTTAACGGAAGTTGATCTACTCAGATATTTCCTGGAATGCTCTCCGTAGTGATAGAAAAGAAAGCGTGGCTGAACAGAATTTTGATTGTTACTCGAGAAATCTATCATCATACAGCAGTGTATGTCTCTATTACTTGGAGATTTACCGACAGGGGTACTTGGCTATTAGCTAGATCTTTCTCTTGTCAAAAAATAGTAAATATTTGTATTGTTTTAATTTCTGCTGCTAGGATGGATTGCTTAGTTGAAGAAATTTTCAATATTTTCTTCAGAATTTTAGTAGATGAAATAATGATTGTATCATTCTTCGAGGTTGTTCATAATACCTTATACATCTAGAAATATAGTTCTCAGATTATCAATGATAGAATAAAGCTAACGTCAAAAAATTGTAAAACTCTGTTGTTGATTATTTCAAATTTTATAGATCATATTTTATGTCTTGAAATTACTTGTTTTAGTGGAGCTCCAGCTTCATTGGTTAAAAACAGTGCTGGTCAAACTCGGCATAGTTTACCGGGTCAATCAATGAGTAGTGCTTCAAAAATACCTGTTGACATTGGAGGTATTGGATTAGATATGCCAATGTTGGCAGCAAAAAAACGTGGTCCAGGACGACCACCAAAAAGTCAAATATTATTTGATCCACATCAAATTTTACAAGCTACACAACGACTAAATTCACCAACACATTCTAATAATTATCCACCAACGATGGTTCCATCATCACCAACTTCGTTTGATTTGAATGCTGCTTTTGTTGAAATGTTACAACAACAACAACATTGAGATAAACGACGTGCGCAATTCTTCCGTCTTTAGATATGATTTCTTACCAGATCTAATTATGTAAAAAAATAATCTTTTTTCTTCTTTTTTGTGTTGTTATTTTCTGATCAAAACCAATCTCGACTTGCATTTTGTCTGATTCTTTTTCAAATGGTCGCTATTGTGAATAAGAAACAAATAATATATAGCGCCGTTCTTACTATCTATTCGATAGTACTAAGTACTTAAAATGTTTGTGTAAATAAAAAAATCCATTCTCTTTGTCTCTTCTACTTTACCACGAAAACGAAATTTAAATATATACATGTATATGTTAATAGATTTTTTTTTATGGAGTTTAACGTATCAAATATAAATGTTGATAAAGCACATTTTTCATCAGCAATAACAATTTATTTATATAAACCACATGTTGTCAATAAACGTGTAACAACTGTCCGTTTTGCTTCAGCACTAAATCGTGATGATAAAAAATATTCAACAGGAACAAATATTGTTGATAAACGAACATTAATAGCAAAAAATCCAAGAATTTATCATGATCAAGATGAATATATTCTATTGAATGATATATCAGTTGAATTTCGACCGATAGTATTGAATTCAATGGATACGAAGTCATGTTGTGTTCAAGTATCGGCATATCGTTTTGAATTATTCATCCATGAAAATAAAATTCGACTCACTGTATTCGATGATAAAGTCGATAAAGAAATGCGTTGGTTGAAAGATAGTCTTTTGCCAAAATTTATTAAATGGTGTCAATCGAATATTGAAAATAGCACAGAAAATACTACATTAAAATTAATATCAATTGAAGAATATCAACGTGAATATGAACGATTGAAAGTAAAATATGGAAAATATCTAACCGAAAATTGGTGTGAAAGTACTGATCCTCAAAAACATGTTTTTGAAGATTTAGGTATGAAAAAAAAGATTGTATGAACTTTTGTACTATTGATAATAGATGTTATCAGCTAATTTATGAGTGCACTACTTGAAAATATTGGCATTTTCCTAGTTTTGACCATTGTCAAAAAAAAGAAAAATCCTTTTCTATTTCTATTCGGTTTGTTTACACAATAAGGTGCTAAATAATTATTAACAGATTCGATCTTTAGAAATCTTCTCGACAACTAATACATTACTAAATGCTCGATCGGAGACAAACCATCATTACTGATGTATCACATTTGTACAGAGAACCTTCAACAATTGCATCGAACAACTCAGTCTTTTATCGATAGTAAAGTTCATAAGATTTGGAAAAAACAAATACATATATAAAATAATACATAAGCCATTGAAGTGAAAATGCAGCTTCAATTTCAAATACGGAACAGAAATTTATAGAGAATTACTATGCGAAGAATACATTTTTTTATTATTCCATTCGTAATCAATAATGGACTTGTACACTACGAGAGGTGAAAGTAACTTCATTGTAACATAATAAATTCTCATTATACTATGATACATTATCGATGACGATTAATTAATAGCGAACTTTTTAACAGAATAGCTCATTAATCTCTCTTCTAAACATTAATTTTGGATTTGTTCTTTAGGGATTGCAAGTTATTTATTAACTTACTGGCGTCAATATGCTTCATCGTTCCATAAACCTATTAAATATATTGATTTAGGTTGTGGTAATGGTCTCTTAACGTTTTTACTTTCATCTGAAGGTTATCCGGGACTCGGTATTGATATGCGTCGTCGTCGTTCATGGTCGCTATTTGGTTCATCCCTTTATCAGGAATCATTAATTGATCCTAGTTCGCCAACATTACATAATTTAATCATATCCAACCAGTTTACTTTTCTTATTGGTAATCACTCTGATGAACTGACTCCATGGCTACCAGTTTTAGCATCGCAATGTTCTTGTGATGTTTTTCTGTTGCCTTGTTGTTTCTTTGATTTTAGTGGGAAAAAATTTATCGCAAATAATCATAGTGATACAACACAGTATGAACAATATTTACATTATATCGAAGAGATCGCGACAATACTTAATTTCGGTATAAAAAGAGATAAATTACGTATACCATCGACTAAAAATATTTGTTTTATGTTGCATGAGAAAAAAATTGATATAAAGTAAATCGTAAAATAAGATTTAATAAAAAAAAGGTGATTTTTGTTTTGCAAGTTTAGTTCAATTCATACACGTTTATTCAATCATTTTGGCATTGATATTACTCATGAACATGCTGATCCTCAGCAATCGAACCATCGTTCATCATTGATAAAATCTAAACCCCAATTTTATTCAACAAAATTTTCTATTATTCATTTTCTTTTCGAACATCTTTCAACTGAAAATAAGTCATTGACTTTATCGACAGCATACGATCTTCTACCAAATGAACTTGGTGAACAATTAAAATCTGAAAATGGAGGTTTAAAGTCAATTATTCTTTCTTACCGCCATGCAATTAAGTTTGATCCAAAAACAAAATTAATCACAATATCTGATCCACAATTAAATTCAATAACACTAAAAAAGAAAGAATCATCGAAACTAAGTGTCAAAACGAAACCATGCTTTTTTTATGCATTTCATCCTAATTCATGTCCATTGACGGATGAACAGTGTGCTTTTTCTCATTGTAAAAAATAAAATAAAATAAGATTATAAGAAACCTTGAAGGAGTCATAAACTTTCGTATTATGAATAATCAATCAATGTTCTCCACCTACGACAGGTATGCGATGAAATTCTTAGTCATCATATAGCACATATTTACTTTCTTTTCGTGCCATTCATACATAAATAGAGCAACGAAAGAGAAAGTAAAACGCATTCACATTTGTCTTTATTTTATTTTAAAAAGAAGAATACAACCATGAGTAATATGGATAGAGAAAAACGAGTGGTATCGTTTTTTATTTGGGTATGTAGAATTGTAATATCTTTATATGTATTTCTGTTTTCATCTTGTCTATAATAAGGATCCTGAATTAGAGCGTAAAATTGATTGTGAAGTGAAAATGATTGATGGAATCAGTAAATTACTTCATGTAGCAACGACAGTTGAACAAACAATTGAATGTAATAAAGCACTTGTTCTATCGCAACAACGAATGTTAGCGTTTATGGCTGAAATACGACGAAAACAGCAGAACTTACTAAAACGTGATGATACAAAGTATTTTATTTGTTTCATTAGAATATTTATAATTAAATTTCTATACTTCCTACTGTTGTCTTTCTTTTTTCTATTTTCAGTCTACAGCCAATAAAAGCAACTGTGATTTTATCAGATATTCGGTTCCCATTAGTATGGGCGAAGCTGAAAAAAGCAAAATCAGGTGAGATTTTAAAATTAAAATTGAACTAATTCTCATAGGATTTCTACTTGTTTAGCTCAAAAGAAATTTGCTGTTTTCTGTTTGGCACGTATTGGTTGTGAAATAATTGATACACAAATGAAATTCATCGATAAACAATCAACTGACATACTATTTACCGATAAACTGACATTGTTAATAATTTTATTCATTATGAATTCTACGGTGTGAGATGATCAATACTTTTCTTTGTTTGTTTTAGTGAAAATGTTCCTCATGATTTTCAACTAGATCTTGAAATTTATGCATTAAATAAAAGTCTGGCTGTATCAACAGACGCAAAAGATTTCGCTGAAAGATATAGTTATTTTTCAACTCATGGATCACCAAAAGTAAAACGAAAAGTTCAACAAAATGAAACAAGTCATGTAAGAAGAAAAGAGCATTGATGTTTATTTTTATTTTTATCGAAATCAAATTTTATTATTTTTATCAGCAAAAAACATCTAATCAACCACAATCAAAATTTGTTTTAATTGCTCGAGCAACTTATAATAAAGAGTCTGTTAATAGAATGGCAAAAGTTCGTACATTAGTAATGGAACGTCCACAAGAAAAAGCAATAATGCAATTACCTATCGAAGATTCATTTATTTCACGTTTTCTTATTCAACCATTATGCTATACACCATCGGCAAAATTTACTGGTATTATTGAATTTAATCGTATTCGATATTCTTGTATATTGAATGGAGGATTCTTGCATGGCGAAGAAATTGTGCGTAATAACAGTTCAAATCAACGTACTTTTTCTATACCGATCACAACAGTTAGAGAAAAACAATAGAATTTTAGCGATTCATTTTATGCATTTCATTTTTAATTTCATTAGGAAACTATAATTCTATCGCGCAATGATTATTTATCGTTTTCAATTTTTAATCGTGGTTTTAATCAAGAAGATTTTTCTGTCCAAGATTTATTTACGTTAAATATTTGGATACGAGCATTACAACAACATATTGTTGATATTCGTATGTAGAATTTGTTTTTCTCCATATACTTATCTATGTTCATATCTAATTCAGGTGCTTGGGCTCAAACTACTGAACATTTGCCATCTATACGACGATATTCTTATCAACCATTAGCAACATCAACGAGTTCCGTAAACTTAACAAGAAAACCGACATCAAGAACACAAACTCGATCGCTTGGTATGTGTATTGTGAAGAAGAAAACATAAATATTATTTTTTAAATATTTTAGAAAATATTTATCAAACGAGTATTGATTCTAAATCTATCCTCACTAATCGATTTAATCCATCACATAGTCTAAGTCACACAACTGCTCATCATACGACAACTGATGATGAAGAAGATGATGATGATGATGGTGACACTGTATCAATAACTCATACACGATTTTAATCGTGGCTTTATGTATATCAAGATATGTTTGGTCATATCATTTCAAGTTTTTTACATTTGATAAATAAATAAGAAACGAATGTAAGCTGACAGGGGCAATAACAAATTCTATTCAATAAGAACATAAAATGCTGCTTTCAATAACAAAAACACCTGAATCCGTTATCTTGAATTAGACTGCGTCTATTATTGAACTAAACAACATATTATTTCATAATAGGTATTCTTCAATGTTCATATTGAGTTTGTAATTCAGTTAATTTATGGCATAATGACGAAATGTATTCAAAAAATGATACTCTCTTAAATGAAGATCTATTGTATTGAATTAAAAAAAGAAATCCTGGCGAAAAGAAAAATAACATTAAGAAAGCCAAAGACAGAAAAATGTACGAGAGCGATTATAGTATTTACTAAATAGAAACGAATTCTTTTATCTTTTCATAGTCATTCATCGAGAGAGTAAAATAGTAGATGAAAAATAGCTACTCGAAATCATATACTTCATCTGACAAATTAATACTGAAACAACATAGACGATAGCAAAAGAAGGATACAAAAACATTTTTATAACTTGTAAGTTGTAATATTGCACAGAACTGATAAAATAAACGGTTAATGCAAACCTCTCGATTAAAATAAAACTAATAAACAGTAAAGAATTTTTTCCCACAAAAATTTTCTGAATATTTAAGCATAGCCTCAAAACTTTTCAAATATTCCAATATAGCAACTATTGTTGTTGTTAAAATGATGACTGTAATTGTTAAAGAATAAACCACTATAGCAAGTACTATTGTCATTGCTTTGAAAATACGTCAAATACAATGCGCTACGCAGCATACAGAGCTGACTTATTTTGTGAGAAGGATTAGTTATTAGTAATATATATCTTGATGATTAAAAATTTATTACTTTAGGTATAAAGCGTTTTCGTTGTGGGTTGTTTTCAGTATTTCATGCATAAAAATAGAATCATACACTTCCTATATCGTGTTGAATACCGCAAACTTGTTTCAAATTTGGAATAATTTTCACCCAGAAATAACATCTTGTCACACCTACAGAGATTCTCAAAGAACAACTTCGAAAAATTTTTAAATATACAAAAAGAATATCTAAATAGGCTTTTTTGAAAACTAGACGTTTTCGGCTAATCGGAAGAAATGTGACAGTTAAGTCTGAGGAGCTTAAACTTTCAGATTCAACAACTGTGTCAATCTGTCGCATACATTTAAGTTAATAGTATTCCTTTGTTAGTCATCTGATTATTTTATTGTCATTTTCATTTTATCAAGTACCATCTCCCAATGACATTTAACAATAAGACTAAAGTACATTTACGCGAATCCTTTAAATCAGACCACTTAGATTAAATAGAACTTTTTTCAAAAAATTATTCATCTATTATCAGAAAAAAAGAAATTTAGAAAATCATCCAAATTATACAAATCATGTACAATGGTTTTTTCATATACAGAAAAGGTGAATCAAACAATTCATATCAATTAAAATTAGCATTGATGATTTTTCACAAAATAAAGTTGCTCACTATTGAATATTATGATTTATAATCTCTTTAGAACACTCATAGACAAAAAAAACAAATTTTTGCTACCTATATTCATTTACATTTTTGTTGAAGAAAAAAAAGTAAAGAACAGAAAAAGTAATTGTGTAGTTTGATTACATTTTTGAAAGACTCCTTAATTGAACTATGATGATTAAAAAAAACACATTTAATATCATTGAATTTCATCTAATGCTGGTTGTATAATATCATTCAATACTTGTTCATATTTCATTAATTGTACAGCTGGACCTTTCGCATATTTATACATTAAATCTCGATGTATGGTTTCTTGATGTTCAGTTGATGATAAAGCATGTAAACATTGAGCAGCTACTTTTGTTACACCATATGCTATTTCAACTGGATCATAACCAGTCGAACGAGCTAAACGACGAGGCCATGTACTAATAAAAGAAAAATTTGGAATAAAAATAAAAAAAAACACAATATTAGATCTATTAAAAATTTTACACTTCATATTGTTTCAGATGTCGTACAAGTGCATATGAACAAGCAGCTATATAAGATGATTTATGTGCAATGAACGTATGAGGATCAATCAATAAAAGTTGCAAAATAAAAAATAAAAGACGAAGATCATCATTTGATTTATCCATTGGTGATATTTCACAATATCGATAAACAAAATCTAATACAGTTAAACCAATATCAAATGAGAGTGCTTGAAGAACAACAATTTCAAGTGATTTTATATCACTTGCTTTCAATGGTTCACGATTAGCAATCAATGAACTAATACTTGGCCACTAGAAAAGAAATCTTTTTTTTTCAAAATTACTTTAATTAGTTGACATTCGAATCTATGTAATCTATGCGTTAATCAGTTATATTGATATGAAAATCAGCGTGCTTCATTCTTTTCTTTCAAACTTTGATGCAAAATTTTCCATTTCTATGGGACAATATTTTATCGAATTTTTCTCTTCAAGCGTGACAAATAAAAAACCCTAGAGAAAAAGAGGCAATGTACCGTCTATTTCAAATCTTGTCTTTTTTCAGCTAAGATGTTATTTATCGAAATAAATTAGATTCAATAGTTATTGAGAAACTCGAGTTGATTTATTACTTGAACAAGTAAACTACAGAACTATGGCTTTATTATTGATTATTAACAATGCAAAGATATCAACAGTTTTATGTACGTTTGAGACAGTGTAGCTCTAAATAAGCTCGAAGGTGAATATGAATGTTGCTATTTCAAGATAAAATATAATAGTAATAATAAGTTTTCGAATGATAGATTTCACTTCTGTTCAATGAAAACTTACTTCAACTTCTTCGAATTTGCCCGCAATAAGTAAGCAAGTAAGTAATAAATGAGGATTTCCATCTGAATAACATTCACGTGGTAATTGACCAGTTAAAATGGCACGATCAAATAAATTAACTGTAAGAAAAAGTGTATTTAGTACAAGTCTAGAACGCAGATGTAGCCGAATAAGTTCCGATATTTGTGAACAACGTTGCGGACCATATGAATAATCAAGTAATATTTGAAAACGACGTTGATAAACAACTGTACCTCCTTTTGTTAATTCTACTCAAGGAAAAAAACGTCTAAGATAAAAAAAAAGAATATCTTTTGTTAACTTTTCTTTTGTTTAATAATTGGTAATACAGGCATTAGACTTTTTTCAAGTTGTAGTAAATACGGTATAAGTTCATGCAGTCGTGTATTATTGCCATTATCAATACTTTCATCAGGTAATAATTGTCCTTGATTACATTGATCCATTGATGCTGGTTTAATACGTGTTCGATTAACTAATTGTTCATAATCAATATCAGCATTATCTGGACGTACAGGTGTTGTGTAATAAAAACATATTTCCTTTCTTATTGCAGAAAATGCTGCTGGTTGGGATGTATCATCATCATCAATAGGAGTTATTCGAATGAAAAATTGTGCACCATTATCGATGTTATGTTGCTCATTATTTAAACGTTTTGAACGAAGACGTGTAGATGGTGGATGATCTCTATTCTCACTTTAAAAATAAAACGAATTTGAATAAAAAAAATTGATTTTATTGAATATTTCAGTTTACCTCATTGTATCTTCAGTGTGATGAACAAATGGTTGCACTGTTACGTTTGATTTTGATTTTGTTTGATTATTCATAACAAGTGACATTTGACGAGTCACCATTCGTGTATTTGATTGTTTAATAACTCTTTCTTCTTCTTCGTCATCCGATTGAGATTCATTTATTACTTCATCCTTATCCTCGTCTTCTTGCTCTGACTCTAAATATTAAATTGAACAATCATCATTCTCAATCACACCAACTTTAATTCAAAATTTCATACAGTACTTTAAATCTTCCTGTTGTATATGCTCTCAGCATAGAAGCATCTCATTACGAAACGAAAGACAAGACACTGCGAATAGGCATCTAGCAAGTACAATACTATCTATCTCTCAGTACAAGTAAAAAACGTTGTAAGATTTTAGAAGGATTCTCTACAAAACAAAAATGTTTTAGGTATGATCAGAAACAACAGCATAACTTTAAATCATCAGTTTAGTCCCTTTTTCACCAATACTAATTGGCATCCTCTACTGTATCCACATATGGGTTTTCAAAGGCAATTCTCGAAATGAAAGATCTGATTTCATTTCGAATATAGACATCTTTTGATAGTTATCTAATCGCAGATAATCTCTTGAATTGAACCATTTTCCATAAAATAACCCTTAGTAAAGAGATTATCAGCTATGTATACATAACTCAACAAAAACTAATACAATGTAACTGAGAACTGAAATTTCTTCATCGAAATTTTACTTTACTATTCTCATGAGTTATGATAATCTCTTGCATGAACTATTTGTGTATCTGATTTTACGCCAGCACTATTGGAAAAGCGTCAACAGTGAATGGTGGAATCCGTTTGCTTTTCTAATAGATATCAGGTTCATATATCGAAATAAATAATATTCAAAAGATTTAGAACATACCATAATTACTCATTTCATCATGCTTTCGTTTGGCAAATGTTATAGATCGAGTTTGAATACCATTACTGTAATCGTCGTCGTCTGTATCTAAAAATTAATATGGAAATGTTTTTTTTTAATTCTACAATCGCTCAATTTTACCATTCGAAGTATACAGTAATGAATGATTTTCGATTTCACTATTATTTTCATCATTTTCTGATATTGATTGGATAGAAGCTTTTCGTTGACGTTTACGTAATGGTTGATCTGGTACAGAGTGTTGCGTATTGGAATCAGGGCTAGCATTATATACAGAAAATGGTCGTCGTCGTAATTTCATCATTAATATTTGAATAGTAATCGTCAATTACAAGCAAAACAAATGATTAAAACGAATAAATTACATCTAACTCGAAATTTTTCGAACGGACAAAGAAAGACTGATATATCGATTGGTGTGTGAACTGAACTAATACATATGATTTCCTGTATTGAATATGTGGCGCTAACTAGGCTTGTGAAATGACTTGTTTATATAATTTTCATTTGGATAAAGAGTTATAATTGTTAATGTACAATAATTAGCATAAGATATGATAGCTTTCTGTTGAGTTGAAGACAGTATTTTAATTGAAACTAAATTGATTGAACATATTATTAAATCATCTTTAAAGAAGATAGTTTAAAATTGATTTGAATTATCTGAGTAGTTAAGAAGACAGCTATTTTAGAGCAATAATCTATTTGTAATTCACTGCTGATTGACAATTATGATAGAACTATTTCATTTCAATCCTCTCCCAGTGGATCTTTATCGATTTTAGTCGATTTCAAGTTTGATTCTAATTAATTTTCAATCCAGATCAATGAGAACAGTTAATACCAAGTGAACATGTAGATATAAAGTTTGTATTCCATGAGATGACTATTGTCAATTCAAATTCACAAGCTATTCTACAAAACAAACAGCGACTTATTCCAAGTGCATAAGACATGGTACTCGTATGAAATTCAATTGTAAAATAAAAATTTCTCTAATAATGAAACTACTTTTATTGTTCTAGAATTACTCTTTTACTTACATAGATGAATTAGTTATTCAACGTTAACAATAATAAACTAACTCTATTACTGATGTGAATCATTTTAATTAACTATTAAATAAGACTTGTCTTAGGACGTTTTGAATCAATTTGAGAGTTCCTAATATTTTGTTTATTGTGTTAGTCAAAGTTGAAATAGATCATTAGAAATAGATTTCGGGATACTATAATATCACTTTTGAAAATGATCGATTGAAAATAATAAATCCTAAAATTATTCTATACGCTTTTATATCTCAGATAATAAAACAAAATCAAAAGTGACAAAATTATTTGAAGAATTTTCTATTAGCTAGTTATAATAGTTCATAAGATTGCCTGTGTTGGTTTTATTGAATTTTCTCTAGATTCACTTATGAATGCATTAACTTAATTCATTTCTTTTTTCGCATCATCAATTCATCTCCTGTCTATATGGTTGCATCCGTCGTGTATCATGATTAGAGAAAATGAATTCATTCATTCTTAGAATCATCAAACATGCTACTCTGTATGTTTGGTATACATACAAATACATATATATAAATTTGTTTTTTTGTGTTTTATGGAATACGATAATCTGATAATGACATTGTCGCGTGTATGTTTCATATAAGTAACGGATGTGCTTCAAGGCACATGAGACATTGATTGGTTAAAAAATATGATTGGTTGTTTTCAAGCAGGTGCCCGGAAAGAGAAAAATCAATTGATTGTGACAAACATTTTCTCTCTTCCTTTTTCTCTCTTTGTTTTTTCTCTCGTCTATTTTATACAATGGAAATGAAAAATAGAAGAGAAACATATCTATTTAATTCTTTACATAAAACGGATTTAATTAATTGAGTTAGAAAAGAGAATAGTAGTATTAATTTAATTTGAATATGTTCAATATAAACAGTGATTGTATCAATAATCAATCTGATAATAGAAAACAAGAACAACAAGGTAAGGAAGTCAAATTTAATTAAGGTGAAACAAAGATTTATATATATATATGTATACGTGGGAAATACTTTACTTCACTTATGACTTTTTTTATGAGTTCGTCTATCGAGTCATTCATTGTCATCAATCGATGGTAATAATCGTTTTTCTCCGCCGCTGACAACAACGAGAACTTCATCGACATCATCTCATGATGATACTCATTCATCATCACCGCCGAATAAATTACTTATTTCTTCATCATCACCATTATCAATAAGTAAACCAAAACGTCACCGAACACGTTTTACACCGGCTCAACTTAATGAACTGGAAAGATCATTTAATAAAACACATTATCCAGACATTTTTATGAGAGAAGAATTAGCTGTACGAATCAGTTTAACTGAATCTCGAGTACAGGTCGGTAGTTTTATTTTGCTAGACTATTATCGAGATACATTTCTATTGGAATAATATATCAATAGGTTTGGTTTCAAAATCGTCGCGCAAAATGGAAAAAACGAAAGAAAACCACAAATGTTTTTCGCCAACATCATCAAAGCTCACATCCTCAATCATTAAATCCATATGGATGTTTAATAAATTCATCAATCGATGGGCAAACGTCACTATCACAAAGTGACCATCATTATGTAAAATGGCCTATGAATAATAATAATTGCAGTCAATTTTCATTTTCATCATCAAACTTTGCTCCGGTAACGAATTGAATAAAGAAATTCATAGTGATCTATGGAGACTTTATTATTTTTTTCTTCGATTTATTCAGATCGATCAATCATTAACTCCGCATTTTTATTCATCAAGTGCAATGGTTGATTATGTTAGTCTACCACCACCACCGGCACCTACAACTTCACTTTTTTCAACTGGCTTACCATCAATAATCAATATTGATCCACTTAATCCATGTTCATCGGGTTCATCATATAATTTATCATTTCCTACATCAGCGACAACATTCACTAGTGATGTTTTAATCAATGATAATGATGATGTTTGGCGTGGTTCCAGTATTGCTTCTCTACGACGAAAAGCTGTCGAATATCAAGCAGGAAGCAATGACACTTATAAATAACTCTTTTCTTTTCTTGTGTCATACTTTTATTTCTTTTTCAAACATAAATTGATTTTTTGTTTTCATCGATTCGAATTTAAACGTCTCATTGTCAATAGCTAGCATTCAATTGGAACAGTTCTAAGTCATTATTGAATATCATATAATAATCTATTCAAAATCATACAGTTATTTAACAAATTTGTAGAAAAACTATCTTTAATCTCAGAGTCACAGCAAAAATGCAGAAATTGTGATTCTACACATACATTGTAGCAACATCTATCCTCGTTTCATGGATTATAGATTGTAGATAGAATTTTGACGTTTAACTAAACCAATGGTGAAGACATACTTTGTTAAACGGATAGAATAATATCGTATGTGGATGATCAGCAACAGTAACTAAATTTCGTTTCATTTCTTCATGACAAAAGAATAGCATTGACAGTGTTGGTTTTTAAAGTTTTTTTTTAAATTTTAGCCCAAGTACCATTAATACATGGCGTATCTGTTGTATTGAAAGCTTCTATTCCATACAACATGTTTACTTATTTTTCGGGCATTGCTGGACATCATACTTTAATACCGCTAAAAACACATTTTTTTTGAAGGAAATGTCCATTCGATTGGCGAAGGTATCCATTCGTACGATCTACTATATTCTGTGAGAGTTTTTATTATTTTCGTTGTACTTCTCAATTGATTAGGATGATAATCATAAATAGGCCAAATATCAATATGCAAATGAAGTTCTCGATGTATAAATCGAGCATTTGGTGCTACAAAATTGATACCTTGTGACTAATGATAAGAACGATTCGTATATCCCACAACATTCCATTGCGGATGAAGTTTAATTTCATAGACCGATGAAAAATAAGCATCAGAAAATGGAATCAGATTTTCTGTATTTTGGACTAATATTAATACACCAATATCAAGATCATGAGGTAATAAACCTCGACGTTGTACATAACAAACAAGTGTTCCGTAAACTGTCCAATACTGAATATGATGTATATCAGCAAAATGAGTCCATACATGAAACATAGCGAGTAAAATTCGTTGACGAAAATGATCTTCTGAAGTACAGTTTTGTATTTTTTCAGGATGTTTTTCAATTGAATCATATTCATTCAATATGATATTAATAGGAATATAATTATTTTCGGAATCATAATAACAATAAGTAATCAGACATAATAGAAATATATCAGTAAAGCTAAACAAGTACGCCGTATGAAAAGTTGTTGGATTGATATCATATCAGTAATTGTAATTAATTAATCAAATATTCATTACGATACAGAAATACACTAGTTTCATTTGTTGTTCACGTTTACACTGTGCTCCATTCTGAACAAGAAAGAGTAAATCAACAATAACAGAGATGAAAATAGAATGTTTCATACTAAAAGAATATAGAATTGCTAAATAGCATTGATATTCGTTATTGAATCAAATATTTCATTGTAAAATACAAAATGATATTATTGCTATTCTAAAGTTTCATTAAGTTTTTCAAGAAAAACACAATCGCGACTACATATTAAAACATGATGATAATACTATTAAGATATTGACTCATTCTTCAATACAATATGCCTCTATAAGTTTGATTGAACTACTTGTCGTAATGCTGCTTATTTACCTGGGGATTTTGATTGATTTTATGAATTTAAAATAGTTCATCAGATTTTTCTCTATTTATAAAATTTTTTAAATAGTATAGGTAAGTTCTATACAACTATTTTCTGTACATATATATCTTCACAGTTCATAATACATAAATGTCCACTAAAGTTTTCTCCGAATAAAATCAATTATCTGATAAACAATGAATAAAAAATAATGATAAATAGTAGGAGAAATGATTTGCGAAAGTTAAAAGAAAATATTTATAATTTGTATTTCATCTTTCATAGAAACTTACTTTTTCTTGATTTGACACAATCCAACTGCACGAATGATCCCACAGTGATTCTCTATCTTACTAAACATGCTTATTTCAGGCATACTTTAAATGATTGTGATAAGAAAATGGTCATCATAGTGATGCACAGACATATAAAAATGAATTTAATTCTGATGTTAAATTATTGAAATAGTGACATACACAAAAGATAAAGTTAGTTAAAAACACTTTTCAGTTAGGAATGTATCATATTAATATAAGTTTTTTTGATTATTCGAATTATGTAGAAAGGTCAAAAAGTCCATTTGTTTTTGATCAATCGTATTGAAAGTAGACCTACGACAGTTCCATATTAGTTCCGATCTTCGGAACTGTCCCACAAGTTCTTTGATCGGAACTGATCTGTGTCAAACAGTTCCTTGGTAGGAACTGAACTGTCCGAACAGTTCTTATATCGGAACTGATCTGTGTAAAACAGCACCGTGATCAGCTACATGAGCAGGGCTGCAACAGTTCTCGACAAGGAACTGTTTGTTGTGCCACAGTTCCAGAAAAAGAACTGTTCGAAAGGAATCGGTTCTCAACAAAGAACAGTTCAGAGGACCCGGTTCTCGACAAAGAACTGTGCATTGGGCATAGTTCTTTGAAAAGATTCGGTTCAAAGAACTGAGAGCTGTCGTAGGTCTAATTGAAAGCAACGGTTTGTGCATAAATATATTTGTATTATTCTCAATGATCATTAGAAAACATCGATTTATTTGTCTCGTTTTAAAATCACTAAGGCATAGCTTTCCTATAATTTCTTAACATAAAATAAATATACATTCAGGCGTAAAGTCCTGGGTAAATGTCATGCAGAAAAAAATAATGACAGTACTTGAATTAATACTTGCTTAAACTATTTTTGATTGAGAATTCCATCTAAAACGTAAAACATCCCATTCAACATGATTGTAATTTTATGTTCTGTCAAGTTTGTTCATTATGAACTAAATATGAAATTTTATTTGAAGTCAGTTTTTTTACTATTGGTTATACATATTATTGTTTCGAGTTAATTCATGACTCATCCATACACGACATATATATTGATTTTTGTTTATATATTGAATTGACTAATTTCTCAGTTTTTGTCGAACCCTAAGCTTTGATACCATTAAAAACGAATGGTTCTAATGGAAATTTCTACTCTACTGGAGGATAGAATCAACTTATTAAAATAATGTTTATAGATGAGTCAAATATTTATTGTTGCATTATGTTTTTATATTGATAAAAATTGCATTCTATAGTAACTAAGTGTTTTATAAACGATTCAATATTGACGATGACGTGAACAGGCAAGATGATTCTATGTTTGAACAGTATTGAGAAGAGCTCGCTATTGTGGCTGATCTTTAGCACTATATGTCGGAATTCTTTTGAGAGCTTCTTCAATAGAAACGGTTTCGTTTGATGAATGATTACTAAATGAATATCCACTTTTGTACTGATCACAGACTAACGATACGATAAGGAATGAGAAAAATGCAATAAAAATTACTGAAAACAAACAAATATTTAGTTAATTCATTGTGAATATATATTACAAAGCATTGCATACTATAACGAAAATGTACATAATTCAGTAACTATGGTTGGTACCACCGAGAAAAAAACAAGTAGAAGGTAAAATGAATTATTAAACGCGAAAAAAAGATACCTTCCTTTTCATTTCGTGGTTATTCCATTCTTGAATAAATCAGTAAGAAACCTTTTATTTAATGTTTGATAGTATAAAACGAAGAAAAATTCCAACTGTTAGCATTAGTGATCAATAAGAACTAATTCTGAGAATAATACACATTTTATAGGAATAAAATCTTTCGCTTTATGAATTAAAAACATCGTGAAATTATCCATACATAGTAATAGGAACTAAAGATACAGGAGAAATTTGAAACGAATGCATACGGATGAGTGGTATGTGAATCATCTACCTTTGCTTAATGTCTTTAAACTAATACCATAAGTCAGAAAAATTCTACCATGATCAGGAAAAAATACTTTAGATAAAAGAAAATGTAAAGTTAACATGAATGCATCTCCCGTTTCATGAAACAAAGCTGTCGTAGGTACTATGAGTTTTTTTTTCATCGATAGTCGTCTAGGTGTTTACGTAATAGAGTGTGCGTCGGCGAAAAGAACATTCAAAGCATATTTGAAATTTAATTAAAGTAATCAGTAGATTTGATTTTCTCTACTGCGCGTTTCTATGAAAGCGATAAAACACTTTCATTCTCCAAAACATATGTTTAAAAATGTTTACAGATGAACTATGACTGGTGATTAACTAAAAAAATATTCTTTACTTTGAAAACAACTTTGATAAATAATCTCAAGCATAACAATGTTGTTATAGAAATATTTTATAGATACATATGAACATGGGGACTTACATAGGCACTCATGTTTATTAATACTTGAACAACAAAAGTAGGAAATTTTGCATTACAATCCTTCAGATACTTAAAGCAATCTATAGAAACTCCATAAGCAACCATTTCACATGTTGCAATCTAAATTATGTCTTTCTCATCGAAATAAACACCTTTCATAAATATTCAAATAACCCTATATTGAAGTTATTTTCTCGGGTTTTTAAACATTTAAAACATAGTAATTTAACACACAACAGTTTGTTGATTTCATTCATTGACATCCCATATGTTTCAAGCAACATAAAATAAGCACAAGAAATTATCGTGAAGAACAATTTATCACAATCTATCAGAGCAAACATTGGATGTGTCCATAAATAGATCATTTTTTATCTTCTGTTGATATATACTTTCTTTGGCATCACAAAAAAAAAGATAAAAATATAGGTGTCTAACACTACTGTGATCATACCTATGATATCTAGCAAAGGCAGAACATTTTAACTATGGGCGTGTTCGGAGTAGTCACGTTAATTTTTCTACTTTCTCTTTCGTGCAGTAAGTATTCAAATGATAATTATTTTCATATAATATAATTATCATGAAAAACTAGGCGATGGAGTACCTCGTTTCGCTAATTATCTGCAAGATCACATGGTACTACAACGAGCTCCACAAAGAGCTATTATTTGGGGATTTGGAGATGCAACCAAATTAACCACACTTCGATTCAACGATAAAATCTATACAACCGTTAGCAGAAAAGAACGAGCAAATAACTTAGGCGAAAGTATTTGGTCAGTAACACTTGATCCAGTTTCCGATGAAGGGCCTTACGATATCCAAGTGACACAACCATTAGCTAATGGCACACTTGCTACCATAACACTGCATGATGTATTATTCGGTGATGTATGGATATGTTCTGGACAATCCAATATGCAGATGGCTGTCATAGATATTTTTAATGCAACAGAAGAGATCAGCAACGCTGGAAAGTATCCTAAAATCCGAGTATTTACTGCCGCCTTGAAACCGTCGGATACACCTGTCGAAGAATTACTTGGTATTGTAGAGAACTGGTCGGTTGCATCGCCACAAAGTATCGGCGGACCATCGTTTACTTATATGTCAGCTGTATGTTGGCTTTATGGTCGTATGATCCATGAAGCGTTAGGTGGTCGACCAATCGGACTAATAGCGACGAGTTGGGGTGGTACAGCTATTGAATTATGGATGCCACCACCAGCATTGAAAGATTGTGGTATTTCATCGTAAGTTTTTAAACGAACTTCATTTTTTTAATCTCACTATTTTATGTTCACAACCAGTGATAAGGCAGTTCCATTACAATCATATGGTCAGTCTTCTGAAATGCTATCACTGAATTACTCTAATCTATTCAATGCAATGATCTATCCTTTTACACGTATGGTTGTTTATGGTGCTATTTGGTATCAAGGTAGTACGACATTAAACGCATGATATTGAGAATATTGTTGTTAAAAATGCTTAGGCGAAGCAAATGCTGGTTATCATACTGATAAATATGCATGTGCATTTTCAAAAATGATACAATATTGGAGACAAACATGGAATCAACGTACAAATGGATTAACAGATCCTACGTTTCCATTCGGTTTTGTCCAAGTATATTTTCATTTTTTGAATTAAAGAAAAAATCGAAGTCATATTCATATTGTAGTTGTCAACGTTCACAAATATAACTACACAAGTCGGTTTGTTCCCAATTATTCGATGGCATCAAACATTCGATGTTGGTTATGTGCCAAACAGTGTCGTGCCTAAAGTCTTCATGGCTGTTGCTTTAGATTTACGTGATGATCCTAATAAGTAAGTTGGATGAAAACCATTGCGTGTGGTATTGTTCGCATGTATATGTACTTAGCATTCATCCTCGAACTAAACATGATGTTGGCTATCGGCTATCACGTGCAGGTCTTGCTGTTGCGTATAATCAACAAGTTGAATTTCAGGGTCCTATTGTGTCAAGTGTTAGTTTAGCGAGCACTAGTCAAACTGTGAATGTAACTTATACTGGTGTAGAAAATATTGAACTACGCAATCCTAATGGTTTTGAAGTGTGTTGTCAAGGTGCCAAGTGTAGTGATGATACTTTATGGGTGCCAGCAACTGTATCAAGTAAAAATGGTTTAACAATAACATTAACTATCGCTAGTCAATGCGTTGCACTGCAATTGTTTGGTCTTCGATATTTATGGCGTGAAACACCATGTTTATTCAAAGACGCTGCTATTTATAGTTATACAGATTCTAATCTACCGTCTCCGCCGTTCATTAAATACTTTTAAGAACTATGCAGTATTTCCTTTTCGTTTGCGCTATAGATTAAAAACGTTTATGGAATTCTTATATTCATTTTAAATTATACAATGAGTTTTTTGAATAAATTGATATTAAGAGTTTTGAAGGATATGGAAGAAACATGCTTAGTAGATAATTTTTACGTGATTGACTTCTCCTAAGCGGCTTCAGGTGCTGTAAATATAGGGAAGTGTAGCAAAGGCGAATTGATAGCAACGAAATTGTATAAATCGAATTCTTTATAAAGATTATGATGAAGTATTAACGAGCAACTATAGTTGATTCGTCTATATGAATCTTGCTAATTGTGTTTTGGTGTAAAACAGAACTGTAAATAGTTGTTGTTTATTTTCTTTGCATTTGAATGGATATTTATATTAATAATAAGTTTGGTTCATTATGAAGTTCATTTATATATAAATTAGAGTTTGCTTCGAGTTGAAACGTTTATAATATCGAAATATAATCTTTATCTGAATATGAAGCAAATTAACACCTGAATTGTTTTGTTGATATGTCGCATTCTAAAATTACAAGACAGTCATGACTTTAACTATAGAAACTTCCATGATATATCAACGCGTCTTATCCTGCTTATATTTTCTTCGTATCTGTAATTACTGTAAGAATTTTACCTTCATGCTTTATGATCAAGCTTGTCAAAATTTAGTACATCATTTCTTTATTTTAAAAAATGCACGTATTTAGGCTTTAAATATTAGTCTACTCGTCCCAAACATTCATTTCTGACTGAATGTTTTTCGGATCATTTTCTTTCTGATTTTAATACTGTTGCCCTGTTTTACTTTATCCTTTCATACTAAACAAAAAACAGTACAGCTCCATTAATGAGATAAATATCATATTGGAATCCCAAGTAGAATACAAATGACAAGTTAATTTTCACATATCTGTTAAAAAGCACTTGAATCAATCGTAATTTATTAAAAAATAAGTAAATAAATAATTGTTGAAGAGCCGAAAAAAGAATCTCTGTTTGGCATACAATAACAAAATCGAGTCAAAAGGACACAACTCGACATTACGACTCGTCGAGATCAATGAAATAGATCTTGTCAACGATGAGGAAAATACAGAATATCAAGAACGCACATGTTCAATCCGACGACATCTATACAGATAGAAACACAACCAAACAGATACACTTCGAATAAGAATCTCAAAAATAGATAAGACAAAGTGCTTAATTATTAAATAAATGCTGTATATGATAACAAAAATTTCTCAGATCGGTTTGCATTCAATCCTATTCTATTGTTATTATTACTATTAGTGCATAGATATTTTTCTTGCTACAAAATACAGAATATGTAGTGTTAATGTCTTATCTTCCCGAAGGTAGCAATACAACTGTATACGATGAGATTCTAAAAATGTGATGGTCCAAGTAATTATGACTATTGTAAAACAACGTTTTATCGTCAATTTTACAATCAATAGTGAACTACTATGAAATAACATATTCGGGACGTTTGGGAATACAGCCTACAAGAATTTTGATATTGTCTTTTTTCTGACACAAGAACAGTGCACCATGAGTAGTTCGTAGTTTCAATTTTTTATTGATTCGATCAACCATCATTCTCACTCGTGAATATTTATTGATTCATGTATAACTAAACTTCACAGTTGTTTTATTTGACCTTTTAATAGTATCAATGATCCAAGATAACAATAGAGTATTCATTTTCGTTCAAAGATTTAATACATGTATACAATCATACTTAATTGTTTAGTTTGCATGATAGAGAATGAATCATAATTTAAAATAAAGTGAATAAACTTCTGGCGCATAAATAGAATCTTTTTCTCTTTGTTAGTCAAATCCTTTGAATTCAACTTTTACCTAGTATAGCTTTCATTCATAAATGAGGTCTCACTAGTATAGAAATGTTTTCTTAATTGACTATTTCTTATAATATTCGATTACTACAACAGATTTAGTCACTCTTCATCCATGTTTCTATTTTGACTTCTGTCTAATCGATAGATTATATTTGGACCGTGTGCGAAAATATATACAGAGTTAAATAACTGAACCCTATAATTTGTAAGGAAAATGCTAAATATGAACGAATGGTGTGCTAACTGTAAATAATAGTTAGTCATTTCTTTTGTGTTGCCGTATGTTATATCTTCATGTTTTATAGACGATAGCGTAGTATTTTATTTTATTAATTAAATTTCAAAAACAGAAAGCTTGTTTGGGCGTTATCTTTATCACGGAAGTTAACAGGTTTATTTATTATCTTTTATTAGATTTCACATATAGTGAAGAGAAAATAGCTTTTCCGAAAATGAGATTTACTGAAAACATGTCAAAACAATTATAATGTAGAACATTCTCTTCCATGCGATATAGTGACAGTGATTGATCCTTGTTAGTATGTCCTCGAGAATGTGACCGAAGTGTCTGTTTTTGTTGTTGATTTAATTTATAAGTTAGGCGCACTACGCACAAATCGTAGAAAATTGTATCTTCATCGTGTTCTATTCGTATTTCTGCATGCTTCTTGTTAATAACATTTCGCTATGATATTCTTAATGCGAGGTACAGATAATAAAAATCTTACTACAGTAGTGACACATTTTTTTTTCTTAGTTAAATCAGCAAAACAAATATTTATATTCAGATATCTTTTCTAGACAAAACTGACTTAGAAAAAACGTTGCTTCGACGAAATTGTTTTTTGTTTTAAATATTGATGAGTGTTTTTAGTTGTTAGTGAAAGTTTAAAACAGTAAAACACGTACGTTTCTTAATTAAGTGAGCATAGTATTCGTTTTCCATTTATTTAGACTTCGATGCATGGAATCCTAAATTTTAAGATAAATAATAAAAAAAATGATATTCGAAACTAGGTTTATGAGGAAGGCAATCATTTTTTTTATATTGAATTCAGACAAAAGACGATTATGGTTCTATCCGATAGAATATTTGATTTTAAAAGGAAAATCGATGTACATTTTCACTATTGTCTGTGTTATTAGGTGAACTTCAAGCTTAAAAAAATCTTGCTAGAAAACTAATCTCTGGATAAATAGCAAGCTTAAATCACTATTTTACTCAATGTAAACGGCACATGGGGTGCGCACTATCAAACATTGATTTAACTTCTTACTGAGATTCGTTGGTCTACCATAGATGTTAACTTCTCTCTTCAGGGTGAATGTGGATAGAAAAATAGATTTTCTCTTTCTAACTACACATTGTTTGAGAAAAAACGAATTGAGTAAAACATATTTTAACAAAACAAAACAGAAACTTAATAGAAAATTTTAGAAATCTTTTTAAATTAAACTCACTAACTTTTCGCAATAACATGTTCCTCTAGAAAACTTCTCTTCCGAACAACTTCAACAGTTTCCAATCTTCTAAAAGACTAGATGACTGTTATTGAGTTGATATAAAATCTTATAAACGCAATATCCAAAAAGATATCAGCTGGATTCCGACGAAAACCTGTTAAAATCAAAATGACTCCTGTTTTTACAGGAGATTTAAAAACTATAATATGAAATATTAGTATACTTTCGATTTCATGTTGACCAGACAGAAATTTACGATTGTTCTCTATTGATGTGAGTAGGAACTGTTTAATAGAAGTAGCAAATAATTGAAAACAATAAAATAATATGTTTCACTGTAAATATGTCATATTCGACTGCAATTTTTAGTATCTTAAGTCTTCTATAGTTTTATAATGTTAGTCAAGTATATAATACATCTTATCGTTGGATACAGAATTTTACTATCTTTTTTATTTGCTATTTTTACGGAAGAAGCATATTGAACCACCATTTTAAATATAATCAAGTAGCATATATCGATAATACTACATTTAGTGATCATAAATATCACTTTTGACCACAAAAACAAAACGCATCTATGGTTGTCTAATCATTAAAGCAAGTGATTAGGATTCATACTTATTTCTCTTCTATTCATCAACTCGGTTTTATTCTCGGCAATACTTTCGCTGAATGTCAAATTACACAAATTATTTTATCGATACTACTTTGGAACAACCACTCTCTGTTTTATATTGAGTAACGTTTTCAATTATGATTTGCTAGGTAAAATAACATTTCAGCAAGATGATTTTGTTTTTTGAATAAAAATAAAGCTACGAAATTATTTTCTCATTATTTTGTTAGCAACGTGACGAGCATCATCCGGAGATGATACTCGAAGCTGTTTTTATGAACACACCAAAAAAACTTCTCCGCTTTTTATTAACGAATTTAGACAGGAGAGCAATGCTATTCTTTAGAATTTAACAAATGTCGCACATATGTTCGTATCGCCACTGGTTTAATGGCAGTAAATTTCTGAGTTGAGTACAACTAGCCTTATGTCGTCGTAGAAGGATAGTTACGAGATAGCTGCGATTTTAGTATTCTATTATTAGTGGGTTTACTCCTTTTTGAATCGCATAAGATGGTTTATATCTGTAATACTTGAAACTTTCGTTCAATAAGAATCAACAAGATAATTTCCCAGTATTTTTATGTGTTACCAGGTAAAATTCAAGGCCATATAAAGATCGATAAAAATCTAATAATCGATCAAATAGTAAGTTTCAAGTAGTATTCTATCCAGCATATATGAGCTCCCGAAAATCGATTCTTGCCGCCAAACCGAAAATTCCAACTAAATAAAGCACTATCTTGAAATGTCTTCCTGTTATTTTGATCATACGAATTATGAATTCAAAATTTTAACGAAGTTATTCATTTAATTTATATTTTTGTATCGCAAAACTAATATGTTTACTTAAAAAATACTTTGTTTTTATTATCTACTCTCATGAACTATAATATTTTCATCTTCAAAAGAAAAACATGCAAATTTAGAAAAATTCAATAAATATAAATTAAAAATAATCATTTCTTTCGATCTATTTCAAAATCAAATTCATTTAAAAATATGCATATTTTTCCTAAATCTCAACTTTGTCCGTCATATAAGCATATATATTATTAGTAACAAGACATGTCAAGAACAATAATAATTCCGCGTCAATTGGTGCAGTAGATTGATTGTTTATGCCTATAAAACAAGAAAACTACCATATTTGTTTTTGTTATTGTTTTCTTTAAACATACTTTTGTAATTGACGTAAGTTTCTGTTGTATTGAATATGCATCTTCACTATCGGCATCATAACATCAATTTCGACCATGAATTCTAACGTCAAAAAAAGAGTAGAATTTGTATCTCATTATTCTTCTCTTTTAAAATGACTGATCTACAGCTAAGTTCATCATGATAAAGAAGATGTCATCTTATTCGATAATTAACACAAACATATCATCGAACATATTTAGCATTGAAATTTGCTAGCATTGCTCGACTTGCTTGCTTCATTAGTTTTGTGATAAACCTAGACAACAATCTGTTGATATACAGCATAAAAATCGACGGAAACAATTATAATTCTTTAATGTGGAATTGTACCGTGTAAAGTCATATTTGCTGAAAGTAAGACATCAAACAACAAACAACGAATTGTTTTCATTTTTGCTAGAACATAACCGACACGTTTTTCATTATCATCTTTTGCAACATAAAAAATTTGATGATTTTCATATGAACACATTCAATTACAATTTTACATCTTTATTCAATGTTCAGGCTATCGGAATAATATTTTTATTCGATTAAACAAAGCAAAATTTGCTTACAGTTGCATTATTCATGATCCTTCGATTTACTTATTTTTACAGATCAATGAATATATCATGATGGTCAAAATAATACTCAACTAATTCGTAAGAAATCATGTAAAAACAAAGAAAATATATCGTTATCATGTCTATCGAATAAATGCACGAATTAAATTTGTTCGACTATACATAAATGTATAGTTTGTAACGATTTGCAACGAAATTGATTCCCTGCATTAGATAAAATCCGATCAGCTTTTCCTATTTTGCCACAGTATTTTTCCTTACATTAGATTGTCAAAAACTTGATGAAAGAATTCTACACACTCAGGTAGTAACCGATAAGATATCAATCAAGTCAATAAATAGGATTAATTGAAATAAACAAAATAAAATATCTGTCTCTCGAACAGCGTTTCTAATAGAAATCTAAAACAAAGTATCAAACTGCATAGTATTTTCGCAAGCTAAGTGCAAAATGATACTTTGCTTTTTCAAACAAAGTATCATAAAGTATCCAAGGTATAGATTGCTCCGTTTAGATTGAAAAAAAAAATGTTGATATATATTTGTTATTATTAAGTTCAAATATAAAATATACAAAGAATAGTATCTGATTAAATTATATAAAAAAATGGTTTATCTGCTATTTCATAGATAAGTTAGAAACAGAAATAAAACAACAAAATACGCACTGTACTATTCACCGAAAAGAAAACAATTTTGTATCTACTCAACATATAACCCCTTCAACTTCATATTCTTCTTCACTATACATGTCTTTATAAATCACTATTGATAAAAAATTGAGGAGTTCGAAATTTCCATAGAATAGAATGAAAAGCAGAGTGTAAACTTTCCTGAGCACGTATCCGCTTGATACTTTGTTTTTATGAGCAAAGTGTAAAACAGAGTATCAAATCGATAGAGCAAGTATCATGATACTTTGTAACAAAGGCTGATACCTGCTGTTAGAAACGCTGCTCTCGAACTCGAATCACAAATGTAAAATTCTATTGGTAAGTATTTATTACTTATGAAACAATTTAATTAAAAAACCTGCCAGTGACATCTATAAACAATTACAAATCTCTTTCTATTCAGTTAATTTCTTTATTAAAAATTTTTAAGATAGTTTTTCTTTGTTTTTCATTAAAATTCAGTTGATTGATTTATCAATCCTAAACGAACGTGAGAGTCGAGAGTAACATCTTGAGTGGAGTTTCACATTCTCTCTAGATTCATCATGGCTGTTGCTTACGTCGGTGCATGTATGAGTTCGGATTGAGAAAAACTCAACATAAACAAATAAATGTATATCGATAACAACTCATATATAAAATGATCATTCATATAATCTCATCTCGAATTCTTAATTACTTTGAAATATCTTTAAGATCGACAATGCATCGACGGCGGCGCCTATTTTAATGGCCAACACTGGCCAGAATCAACAAAAACAAAACGATCATCACCAAAAACTAAAATATCTATATTTCCATTATAACAATAAAAACACGAATAATAATAATAATAATAACTCGCCTGGTCTCCTCAACAAAGTACCATCATCACCATCTGTATGCACTTCGACACACCAACAACAAAAACAACCGGTGATGAGTTCGTCGACATCTCCTTGGTATCATTCATCAACACTTGGCGGTGATAACGACGATTCGTCATTTTGTGATGGAACGAATTTAACTACCATGACGAAACCATCATCATCACTTTCATTGAATACCGACTCTTCAAATACACATCAACAATCATATGAAAATAATGGACATTTTTTTGTTAAAAAAACATTTCATAAACCAACTTATTGTCATCATTGTGTCGAAATGTTATGGGGTCTTATTGGACAAGGATACTACTGTGAAGGTATATCAAATGAATTCATTCAGTTGAGTAAATAATATTTTTTTGTAAAATTTTTAGTATGCAATTTTATTTGTCATGATCGTTGTCGAAGACATGTCATTTCGCCATGCTCAAGCATTGCACCTATATTAATCAAAGTGAATATTTTTATTTATTTATTTATTTTATAAATCTATCTATAGCTGAAGTTTATATGGTAGCATGCTTTAGAAGATAAAGAATTAAATAGATTTAATTAAAGAATATTTGTTCATTCGAATTGAAGTTTTGATTATTGAATGTTCTATTTAGTCAATTACAAATCATTGACTCTTCGGATCTTTAGAATGACTATTTGTAGACAGTGAAAGTAGATGTGAAATTTAAAAACAAAATTGGAAAGATATCCTCTTTTCATTTGTATAGACTATCAATTGTTAAAAAAAAAAGTTTTTGCATTGATAAATTAATATGTTTGATAGTTAACAATAGCAATTTTATAATGTTGATATCAATACTAATGGAGAGTTTTATAGGTACTAGTAAGAGAAGACCTAATAAAATACAGCATGGTCACTACATATTTTTCAGACCATTTAAACTTTTGCTTTTCGTCACCTATGATGGTAGGTATAAAATGTATCCACATGCTATGACATGTCAAAGTGAATCATGCTCTACAAAATCGGAGTTTCTCGAGGTCTATATAAATTTTATTCATGAAATTATGCCAGAGCTACGGAATACCTCACGGGCAAAGTTCACCAAATGATAAAGCTCCTTTCAGCCGATGGTGGGTGCTTTGTATAGAATTTCGAATGATCATTGGATATTTTGCAAAACATTTATGTCTTTCGTTAATTTTTGTGTAGATTCTGTAAATTCATCATAGTTTATACTGTGAACTCGTTTAGAAATACTTTTTCAACAGTGTAGTTCAGTATAAAAGTTTCTAGTCTTTTGATGTACTTCTATCCCGAAATAGGAACATCACTTCTGCTCATATATATAAACGAAGGAGAAAAAATACGCTATTCTTCATAATAGAAACAATGGAAAAATTTACAAAGTTGGAAAAACTATTCTTGCTAATGACTATCTTTGCAGAAAATTTTGATTTCGGCATTAAATGTTTCTGAAATATCCAAAGAATACATCTGATAAAATAGAGTCTAATTCCAATACATATTTATAGTTCACTTGTGTTTGCATAATGTGATCTTAGAACGCGATTCATCGGTGTGTGAACTTCGCTTGTCAGATCGAAGTTTCAGTAAAATCGATCTGTTCATATCATGAGACACAGCAATAGTCGTTTCCCACGGTTATGCAATCAAGGGCTCTGCGAAAAATATGATAGGCGAGAAACAATTAATAATTAAATATTACTCTAGTTCATTTTTTTCTATAATTTAGAAGCCACAAATTTAAATCATTTCCATCAGTGACCCGAGTAAAAGTAATGAGATCATTTTGTGTATTTTTTTTGTCAAAAACTATTTATATTCATCTAAATGATTCTAGCTAAAATTAACATTTTAATGAATTCTACGTACTTGCATAAAGAAAATAAAAATACTTCAAATTATTCAGATCTAAAAATAAAATATTTTGTTTTCAAAAGAAAATGTATACAGTTAAATATGAAATCATCTAAATTTACCTTTTAGAATCCCGTGTGCCACATATGGTCGGATATATCCCGGTTTAAACGTAAATTTTGCAATATATGTCGAAAACGGCTTGAAGATATTACAGCTGTTCGATGTGAAGGTATGTCATTTTCTCTCTATCTGTTGTCAATAATAATTTGTGTTGTATTGTGTTCAGACATGTTTTAAGAAATTATATCAGGTAAAAATTGCTAGTTAACAAACAAAAACGTTACATACTGCTAATCTATTAATAACTTGAAATATTAACACTTGATTTTATTTTTTTATATATTCATAATATTTCTTACTTTTTTATTTATAGTTTGCGAATATTATGCACATGAAGATTGCAAAGATTTTGCTGTTAATGACTGTCGTGAAACAGCTACATATGCACCCACAAGAGATAATGTAAATAGAATCGTTTTGCTGTTGATTAAACATTGTTTTTTTAAATTTCTATTCAAGTCAACAACATCCGTAAGACATCATCATCATTGGCGTGAAGGAAACTTACCAACGAATTCAAAATGTGCAATATGCCGAAAAACTTGTTGGTCCAGTGAATGTCTTGCTGGAATGAGATGTGAATGGTGTGGAATAACAGTAAGGAATATTAAGTTTTGAATAATCAATAATCGAAAAAGTTTTCTTTTCTCTTTTTTAGACACATAGCACTTGTCGTGCACGTGTACCAGAAGAATGTGGTTTTGGTACTCTAAGAGATATTATAATTCCACCCTATGCTATATCAATTCCACGTATAGCTGACCTTAATAAAGATCTTATATTGGGTATTGGCAATAATATGTCTAAGCCCATGCAAAATATAACTTCACAATCAAATAATAACGCCGTAACAGGACCTGATTATATGAACAATCCGTCATTGGAATCCAAAAGTGGTTTACCTATCAGTAAGTAAAATATATTATATTTAGATATCTTCTTCTTTTATTTGTATATCCGTTTATTATTATCATTGGATTTCTCCCTCTGCACATATTCAAATATACATAGATATTTGTATTGCATCTCGTTGTATATTATTGTAGCAACACAACACAGTATCAATGATCTAGCAAAAGTAACAAAAACAAGTCGCTCAAATTTTGTACGTCGTCTACAGCGACAATCATCATTTTTGTTACCAAGAAAAACAAATGAATTAAAATCACAACAACCCATTCATAGGGGTACCAATCTACTTTAGATAATCAACTATGTAGCACGTTTCTTTGATTTATAAGTTAATTTTTTTTGCCTGCATGGACCTATAATTTCTGATCTTGGCTTTTTTAAAACTTTAGAACTATATATAAATGTGTCATATTTGTTATTAATTTTGAAATTTTTTGCTTATTTTAGTGAGAAGCTCGTCAACAGAACATCCATCAGGTGGAGAACCTGAACTTGGTAGTACTATTGGAATCGAAAGAGATCATCGTAGTCGAGGAGCTGAAGCCTTTTCATGTTCAAATGTTCAAATGGAAACTACATCTGGTAAACAAAAGCGAGATAAACAAACAAGTAAAGCACAACAAGAGGAAGAAGAAGAACGAGGTAAGATCATTACATGAATTTTTTACATTCGATCTTTTTCAATCAGTGTTTATTCATAGAAATAAAAACGCCTACAACTAGCAATATATACAAATCTTGAGATTTTACAAACAAATTAAGATAATTGTATTGATAGATTCTAAGCGTTGAGTTTCAAAAACCATTTATTAAAACACCAAGAATCTCTCATAGCAAACATGTGGTTACGTTTTATTGTTAGCAAAACGGAATATCTCTCCCTCTCCCTCTCCTTTTTTCAGATATCATATAGATGAGTTATATATGAGGATTCATAGTAATTTGTTTGATTTTGATAGCCGAGAAGTACAGGCAAATTGTGTAATGACTAGAGCATGCTAGTTAAGGCTCTCCCCCCACCCCAAAAAGTCAATTTTCATCAAACTTTTGAATTTCTCAATTTATAGTGCGTTTGATAGAGCAAAGTGTCCGCTATCGAACACACTATAATTTATGTATTTTAGGATGAGTTTTCAAGATCTTACATCAGTTTTACTGAAACCCCTATTCTAGAAATATGAGGGAGGAATCGCAGTTGCTACTTTTTTTTTATTCAATGTATGCATTCGATAGAGAATATTTTTTTACGTAAATCCTCCAATTTTTACTTCGTTTTGATATACCTGGCCTGAGCTACAGTCACCACAAGACCAATTTTTTGACTGAAATTTTGCCCATGGGTGCACCTCGTGTGTGNCCGATTTTGGAGGTAAAGTAAGAAATAAACATAGCTTTTTTATATCAAAAGATAGAGAAAAACATTCTCTATCTGATACTCTAATTGCGAATGTCAAAAGAGGTGCTTGTGATGTCATTTGGCACTGAATAGCTTGTTTAGGACAGTCATTTTTTGTACTCTGACGGATTTCAGTCGTGTTATTATAATTTTAGTAGAAT
Organism: Rotaria magnacalcarata; assembly: GCA_900239745.1. NCBI lineage: Eukaryota > Metazoa > Rotifera > Eurotatoria > Philodinida > Philodinidae > Rotaria > Rotaria magnacalcarata. The sequence continues at coordinate 655 of OENM01001147.1, read as the reverse complement.
TAAAATAGATGTTTCATCACTAGTTCGATAGAGAATTTTAAGCTCTACAACTTTGTTATGAACCATTTTCCTGGATTTCTCTTCTTTGAAGAGTGATACGTCGTGTTTTGTTGATCCTTACGAAGGGGTCCATACTAGGGCCATCCGTCTTTGGCTGGGGAAAATATTTTGATTTTCTATTTTTATATCTCAAACAGAAGGTCTAGTCAACTTATACTTAAATCCAAAAAATTAAGCCGTTTGGATTTGTCTAAGAGAAATCCGAGCTGAAACACTGTTTTCGACGCATTTTTGCTTGTAAAATTCGGGTACGATTGGGCGTGTTCCATATTTTGG
>OENM01001146.1:0-43341 GCA_900239745.1 Rotaria magnacalcarata | reverse complement strand
AGATGGAGGATACAATTAATAATTTATCTAAAGAGTTCTTTTGTCATTTTCGTTTCATTATACAGTTGTTCTTAATTATGCAATATTATTTTATTTTTATGCATCCTAGCGCATAGATGTTTTGCTGAATGTCCTCTGAAAAACGACGATGAGTACTAGCTCGAGTACTCGTATTTTCGTGTACGAGTAATTCTTAAAGAGAAAACTCATCAGAGTACTCGTCATAGTACACGAAAAGTGTAGTTACACATAAAATTCATCGAATACTCACTCGAGTAATTTGAGTACTCATGCTGCAAAGTCGTACTCGTTGGGCGAGTACTTTTACTAGGTGAAAGTCATGAGCAAAATTTCAATTTTTAATGAATTTTCATTTCTCTTATTTATTTTTCTTTACTGCAAAATATCTTCAAATCTGATGAACTCTTCAGTATATACTGGAAAGTTCATAAAAATAGGGCATTCATTAGAATAGAATATTCGGTGATCTTGCATTCGCGTAAGTTTAAAAATCGTACTCTAATAGGTTTCAGAATTTAGTGTACCCGTTTGAAAATAAAATGCTAGCTAATAGCTTTAAGAAAAAAAAGACTTTTGAATACACAATTGTTGTTTAACATGTCCATTATTGAAAGATAAAAACCAGGCATCTTTATGATAAAACAAAATAGGTAATTTTAGCATCTGGAAAACGTCGAAAAAGTGTTTCCACGTTTTCCTTTTGACATCCATCAAACATTCAGAAGAAAGTCCTGTTCCTCTGAAAAACACGTCAAATTATTCCAAGAAGAAATTGACGTATATTTTCCACATACAAAATTCACCTTCTGACACGCATTCTCCAAATCCAATGGGCATGAAAACTTCTTCTAGAAATTCTCATTGGTCTGTGGCATACGTTGAGACCTTTTATTTTAGAAATATTACCCTCATTAATCTTTCTTTTCTTTTGGTACCTTTGACGCAAAACAATCTTATGGTGTGTTCGTAGCTCTTTAGAAAACGTTAGAACAAGGTTCTGAATACCCAGTGAAAAAAAATCATAGAAAACAACGGAAAGGAACGCATTCATCAGAATAGGGAAAAGTATATTGTTCATGAAGAATGCGTTCTGTTAGTTGACGAATGTGTTTATTACTGAAAATAACACGCTCAATGTATGAGAGAACGCATTCCTCACAGTTCCATACTGTTATGGAATCTTTTCTTCCCAATTCAAAATCTTTCTTTATCACAATAGGAAGCCTTCTAAGCCGTTCCATCCACTATCGGAATAGTTCTTTTTTCATTCTACTTGAGAACGGTCAGGATTGAGTTCCATTTAGAGGAGATTGCGTTTCATCACGTTCTGTTGTGAACTGCCTTAGATTGGACTCGTGGAAGTAATGAATACATGCCAGATCATTAAATATCATTCTTAGAAAGAAAAGAAAACATTCTCTGTCATTCTACGTTTTTCAAATGTAAATACGTATATCTATATATGCATTTGACCAATATAAATTCTTAAATTTATGCATAAAAATATATCTTTTTCGATATAAATACATCTATGCACAGTTTTATTTATATTAGAGTATGCAAGATTAATTTTAATTTCGATAAATATATAGAAGAGGGCTAAGAATAAAGAAGCAGGTACTTTTTGGCTGCGTCTTCACACATGGATAATATAATCGCTCACTTATGCCACATTTCTTAGGTAGTGTTAGTAGATGCCTAACATATTATTAGTTTTTGGGTACTATAGTTAGTTTTAAAAGCGCATGGATGTGTCTTACATGATTGAAGTGGAAAAGGAATTTTATAATTTCTGTTGAGAATAAATTTTGAAAAAATCGTTTCATTGGTGTTAGTCAACCCTGTCTATTTTTTTATTTGAATATTAGATTTAAATTATAAATGTACGTATATATATTCATACTTACCATGAATACATATTAATCCGTACAGAAGATTTTTTCATATTAATATGTAATCATAAATTGTTTTTAGATATTTAGATGAATATTTTTTTCTACAAAGATTGCTAATTTTAATTTTAAAAGCAATAGACTAAAAATAAAGTTTTTATATTTTTTTTCGACTAAATATGAAGGGAAATGGACTTTTAAAATGAAAATTTACGTTGATTCCAGTATTTTATTCATCCCCAGTTGTATTTTCATTACATTAACTATCAGAAAAAATAACTTAATAGCATAACGTATAAATAGGTCAGCACAAACCCAGCCCGAAGTAGCGACAAGTAAAACCCAGCTAACAAATTAAAGAAACCACGTAAGTTAAATAGAATAATAAGATGTATAACAAATTCGAAACAGAAAAAAAAGAAGAATTCCAGGTAGCTAGGTAATTCTGGAAAAAATACATTTACAGAATTGGTCGAGAAAGATTCCGTTAGATGATGGAATTCGTTCTCTAACATTTCAAAATGAGAATGGAATAGGACGAATTCCGAAAAGACGAAAAATTGTTTTTAAGAAAGAGAACGTTTTCTCTGAAATTGGAAACGCTCTACACCGCTTTTCTATGATTATTTTTCACTAGGTAGTTCAACGACGCGTTATGTATAAATTTTGTAGCACTTCTTTCCGCTGCCATCTATCGATACTATTTACTTAATTGATTGAGGTTGTGTTCATTTAGAAATGGTAGTTGTCATATGGTATTTTAATGAATAAATGATCAAATAAGATAGACTATTCTTCTTTTGAAAGAATTAAAATTTCTTTTCCTCAAGACTTTCATACTGAGAATTCGATTACAACATCACGTTTGAACATTTTTATATGCTTTATATATCATACCATAAAATTTAAGTACACCTAGTTAATTAACCTTTTAATTAAATAATAATAATTCTCATCTTTTAGATTTATTTATACTGAAAGATATGGGTGGATGCGTGAGTCATGATAGAGAAAATCATCGGCGGCGATCACATTCATCTCGAAGTAGTGCAACAAGTAAATGTCTATTAATAATTAACTAGTTTGTAAATTTATTATTTTGCTCTGGTTCATTTAGCTAGTGGAACTATTGCTAGAAATAAACCATTAACTCGTTCGACTTGTCATCCGAAATGGAAATCAGACGTACCAATTACTGACACTCAATTACGTCGTAAACGAGAAGAATATTGGGATACAGGTGAGAGCTCTCATAAAAGATAGAGTTATTTCGCATACGTATGATCACATTCTCAATGGGCACGATATTAGATAAAAACAATGATGAATATTGAAATTTAAACTATAGAAAACTTTCGAACAAGAGCTACAGAGTACTCTATAATAATAGAATATGATCACTTTTTGTGTTATATTACTCATTAGAATGTGAGCGTTCCTATTTCTGAATATAATCATGAGAAGAATTTATGCTATGAACAAGAATCTGAAACACATGTTTAATATAAATAGTATGTTCATTGAAATTTACATCTACACAGTATTATTTTTTCTTCCATGAGTTTAAACGAAATTAACCACCGTGATCTTACGTTCGAGAGAATCGTACTTAATAAAGATGATTTTTTTCCTCATAACATGAGCTGTACTGAGATTAAAAGAAACCTACAAGGGTTCGTGTTCATTGTAGGTTTCTTTCTGCACAACAGGTTTAGTTTCTAGTATGTCTGATCCTATGATTCTATATGAATGGATTAGTTCACATGAAAACTAGATTTATAAATAGTTTGAATTCAGAAAAATTAACACTATGCCAAAAAACGCCCATAAAAGTATAAACATCTTTACCGACTTCCGATAATCTTTCTATGGCTTATGTAACGAGATTCGAAACCTATTAAAAGCATCGGATCGATCGGCGATAAATTTTCGTTTTAAAATTGAAATTATTTTATTGTTGTGATCATTGTACTCGTCGAATAGAAACAGTTCACTCATAAGAAATAAACAATCTTAAAATTAATGGGTTGAAAAAGCTATCTTCAAGGGGATGAACTTGTTCTAAGTTCTTGTTCCAAGAGCAGCATTTCAGACGGAAATATCATCATGCAAGAAGTCGCTTTTCTTCTCATATTTGATTTTTTCAATATCTACATTTTCTCATCGCATAAAAAAACTATTTACTATTATTTTAGCTCCTGCCTTTGAAGGTCGTAAAGAAATTTGGGATGCTCTTCGTGGTGCATGTTATGCCATTGAACAAAATGACATAGATTTAGCTCAGTCAATTATTAATTGTGCGAATATATCACTGCCTCGTGGTACACTTCTTGATTGTTATGATGAACTTGGTACTCGTTATCAATTACCTGTATATATTTTATCAGCACCAATAAATTTAATTGATGCCGAACAATTATCAAACAATGACAATGAATCTAATTCAAGTGAAGTTGATCTGACAGCAACAGCTGTTGCTGATCGTGAACGTGATTATAGTGACAATCATCAATCATCTATTGGAAATCAACAACGTCGAATAATAAAATCACCAACCGATGGACTCCATAATCCAATTGTACGTGAAATAAAAAAACATCGTCGAAAACAAAGATCAACTGCAGATTCGAACAGTTATGAACCATCTTCTACTAATGCAACTACATCACCAGTGCCAGTACTAAATAATGATCAGCAATCAACTATCGATCAAGATATTGAAATTCCAATAAAATTTCGTTTATCAAATGGTAATGAACATCGATTATTTTGTAAAGGAAATGAAAAAATTCGAAATATTAAAAGACGTTTGGCTATGTTAGAAAATGGAGCCATTGATTTGCAGGCACAACGTTTATTTTTTGGAGGAAAATTATTGCGTAAGTCACTGAAAATCTTCCTTTTGTATTATTATTTATTTTAGAAGAAATCTTATTGAGATTGTCTTCGTTATCAGTAAGAGGTAGTTTATTGTTTGATACATTGTGGAAGCTGGATAGATACAATTAAGGAAGTACATCCTTTGAAAAACAAATAGAAGTAGAACAAGGATTTACTAAGATTAATTCTAATGATCTTTCTCTTTGTCATAAGAGAAAAATTAATCTGTTCTATTACGGAAATGGATCTAGGTTAGTTGCTCGCAGGACACGTGCTTGTGTGAACATTTGCTCGCTAGGATACTTGTTTATAAAAATATTTAGAAATAAACATGTAAGTAAGACATGAAAGTATTTATTAATAACAATAAGAATAATGATTAACAATATACAAGAGAAACGAGACTCTATATTGATAGCAAGCGTCCGATATATTTCAAGGGTTTAGGACAGTTGGTCGCACAGCATAAATAAGAGGAATATAAAGNGCAAAAAACAATTGAACATTATTTATTATTTTATAAATAATTAAATAGAGAACATTACAGAGAAATCCGAACAATAAGACAACAAAATATAACAAGTAAAGCAAAGTTTTCAATAGTGAATAAGACAGCAACGGAAAAAATTCATAGAGACAATAAACGTCCAATGCACGTTAATTGATCATAAATATTAGGATGTGGATTGTCTACTAATTGACGAACTCGTTTATTAAACGATTCATATTTTCCTACTGGTGGTTGTCTTCCTGTCGTTGCGTTAAGAATGTACAAATGAATATTATTTTCTTCTTTCATTAATTTGTCTAAAAACGACCATAATGTTGGGTGACTGCATTGGAATGCACTATTTAATTTTCTATGCCAGCCTTCTATGTTGTTGTTGGTGCGGTGCATATTGTTTTTAACACGTTCCATCATGTTCCAAAAATCAATTGGATAGGGTGCTTGTCTTCGGGTGCGTCCTCGCCTTCTTTCAATATAATTGTCTTCTATGTAATCGAGTATTTGTTGATAATTGTCATCCAGATTAGTACATAATAGTTCAAAGGCATTAGCAACAATAGTTGGCTCAATAAATGCTAATGCCAGAGTTTTGTGAATGTTATCTGCAAAAACTACATCATTCTCATAAGTTTCCTTGAAACCATTCGCCTAAATATACCACATCAAAAAAATTAATTATTAAACTTTTATCATAAGAATATCATACTTGTAAGAAGCGAAGAACACTTTGGCTGAAGTGAAAGTAACAACCACTGAGTTCAACCGTTCGAAGTGTGCGTTTAAATACATTGATAGTGGCTTTTTCAAAGTCCATCATAACTCTCTGTGGTTGCCACGCTGGCGCTAGTTGAAGAATTTCGTTGGTCATTTTTTGGTAAATCTGTTCTGATTTAGAAGGTAAAAGAATAAATGCTACTGGAATTACATGATTCCTGTATAATGCATGCATTGCAAACAATTGAAAAAAGATTTCTGGTACGATCTTGAATGTACCACCGATGAAAAAGTTTTATAATGAAAACATTTTATCAGTTAAATTTAATATTTTAAAAACCTACTGTAGCATTTTCCATGATTTGCTGTTATTCATCAGTGAAAAACAATAACATTCTATTCAAACCTGAACCTGTATCTTTCCGAAAAAAGATAGTGTTACGAGTTGTTTGATGATATTTTGTTGGAATAGCTGGGAAATCAATGGTTGTTGGTGTTGGTTCAGTAGTAGTTACTTGACGCCAACGACGAACGTTTCGTTTTAAATTATAATTCGTTGGTAATTGAACACGTACCTCATCAGGTACACCAATGTTTACTTGAGTTAATATATTATGTGGATTTGTATGATTTTGTTCTGATTCTTGTTTTAACTTTTCAAAATATTTACGAGTTGCTGCGCATCGTGAATTGCCAACATGATTTTCATGTTCACCTACTATTTTAATAAATTCATAATTTGATGTTGTGTGCAGTCGTCCATGGCAAGAATATTTTCTTGAGTATTCACATTTCCAAAGAATTTTTGTTACAGTTTTCCGATCAATTGTATACGAGTAACTGTTGTGTATTAATAATGGTGTATTTTTAGAAGTTTTTGTTAGAGTAACAGACATTACTACTTTCGTAAAATGACTTTTTTCAATTTTCAACAACTTATATACACGTATATGTATACATGATTATCGTTAAATGAAAATGATCATTAGATTAATATCTTCAATTTGAGCAATATTGAATTAATTACATCAATTAGTCAATCATGATGATTATTCTTCCACACCAGATCAATTCATTGTATTAGTGTTGTGTGGTTATTATACTAATATTCCTCTTATTTACACTATACGACCAACTGTCTGTGCGACCAATTGTCCATGCGACCAACTGTCCTACGACCAACTGTCCGCGCGCAGCTGTCCGGCGACCAAATGTCCTGCGACCAACTGTCCGGATCCCATATTTCAATTGGTCCTTCGTGTCTGAATGTGGATTTTGAACTAAATTATATAATCGCCTGTTCAATTATTCGTTTCTACTTTTTGGTGGTTGACGACCAGACATAACATTAACAATATCTGAATGAATGTTATTTTCTTCTTTAATCAACTTATTTATAAACGTCCATAAGTTTGGGTGCGTACATTGGAATGAGTAGTTCAACTTTCTGTGCCATGCTTCCATCGAATTGTTTGTTCAATTGCATGTTGTTCTTTACACGAGTTGCCATGTTCCAAAAATGAATAGGAAACGTTGCTGGCCATCGTGACCGTCCACGAGCACGTCCAATATAGTTGTCTTCTATGTAATGAAATATTTCTTGATATTCATCGCCTAGATCCGAACATAATAATTCAAAACCGTTGATAACTTGGTTAGGTTCAAGAAATGTTAATGCCCATATTTTATGCACATTATCAGCAAATACTATATCGGTTTCGTATCTTTGCTTAAAACCATGTGTCTAACTAAGAGAGATTCGAAATGACATTGATTACTTCGGAAAAATTTACTTGTAAAAATCTTTGAATGTTTTGACTCAGATGAAAAACAACCACTGATTTCGACTTTAGAAAATTTAGCATTAACAACATTCATGGAAGCTTTTGGTGTGGGTGTGGGTGTGGGAAAGTCTGAATGATAACAGTCACACCCACACCCACACCCTTAGTGATTTGCCGCCAACGACGAATGTTTCTTTTCAAATAGTCGTTGTTTGCTATTTGAACTCTCACTTCATCTTGAACGCCAATATTTATTTGGGTTAAAATATTGTGTAGTATAGTTTGATTTTGTTCAGACTCTTTTCGTAATCGATCGTATTATTCTCGAATAGGTCCAACACGTGGATCACCAATGTGATTATCATGATCACCAATGGTTATGATAAATTCATTATTTAAATCCGTACGTAATCGCCCATGACATTTGAATTTTTTGGTAAGCTCACATTTCCATAGTATTTCCTTATCAGTTCGACGATCAATTATATGATGCAATCCTTCATGTATTAGTAAAGGAGCATTTTTTGATGTTGTGGAGACAGTAACTGACATGTCTTTTTTGTAATGCACTGTGTCACGATTGTGACTGCTCTTATATAATGATCTTTGAACACGACTAATCATTATAACGATAGTGATCATCAATCGTCTATTCATGTGAACTAATTAGCTCTATCAATTTAGTTCTCCATTATATCACTGGTAAATAGGTGATCATTCCATTCACGAACAACTGTTCACGCGAGCAAGTAACCGGCTTCCACGGAAATATCCTAGACTTTTTCTACATTAAAAAATCGAATAAGAAACTATTTATCTATACCAACCAATATGATTAATCTGCCATAACAAGGTTATTTTTATGTCATATCATGTTGATGTTAACTTAAAGATTCGTGTGCAAAGAGTTGTTTAACCTTTTCCTCTGTGTTTTTAGATGACCGTGTAGCAATATATGAAACTCGTTTACAACGAAATTTTGTTGTACAAGTTATTTTACAAGATCAACCAATGCCACCCAATGGTGCGATTACAACAACTGGTCATTTAACAACTAGCAATTATAATAATTATTCGACACCTGTTGAATTTCCAGATTCTTCTATAATGGAACAATTTTAACACAAGTGCTTAACATTAGACGCCAATATTTCTGTCCATGTCACATTCTCTCTGTATGCCTTTTTTTTCATACTACGTTGTACAAACGGATTCTTATATATCTATTATATTTTTCGCTTTGCTTTTAATTTGAAAATAATCTCAGCAATAGCATGAGATGGTATGTCGTCAGACCCAGATGGCTCAGACTTTTATGAGCAGATTCGGATGTCACTGATGCACTTTATATATAGCATTTTCCCTACAACTTCTATTAAATCATTCAGGTACCAAAAAATCTAAATTTAATTTGCAATCGAATGATATAGTTCTTTTCCACCGGAGATGCATGTAAACTTGACTTTTAGATCAAAAACATTTAATTGGTATCACCCTCTGTAATTTTCGCAATTGTTGTAGTTGATAATAAGCAATATGACAGACTTATGGTGAATTAGCTCTAAATTCATTGTATTTTATTCTCATACACTAGTTTTCAATATCAATTTGTTAAAAAGTATTTTGTAATCTTCTGCAATGCTCAGGTCGATGATTCTGTTTTCCGGAGCCTTCCGAAACCGGTCTGGAAGCGGCTTCTTTCCGGTGATTTCCCACGGGTTCACTAGTCCTTCCCACAGGATCCTTCAGGGAAAACAATAGAAAGTGGAAACAGTATTTCATCCCGAAAAAACCGTACCCTGAACCCTTAACTTCCTCCCAAATCCAGCCATAGGAAGCTCTAAGGAACATATAATGATCCTAGAGGAATAAGGAGAAGGAAATCAGGAATGCCAGCGGAAACCTTCACATTCAAAACGGAAAAGCAAAGGATACTGATGGGACAAACTAGAAGCACAATGGAATTCACGATTCTGCATCCTGAAACAAATATGAAAGATCTACGAAGATCACTAGAGATCTTTATTGTGACTACCTTAGTTATAAGGTATTTCTGTGATTAGAAGATCCAAATCGATAGAAAATCATATTCTAAGATCTTTCCGCGAAGAAACACTGCAATTCGAGCTTGATTTAAGCCCGAAATCATGATTTTACTAATAAAGACCTTTGAAGGTGATTTGTTCTATTTACCTTAATTAGATGATATTCTGCTGATGGAGAGTACAACACTGATTGTGAACGTTGCTCAAGGAAAATCTAAAACAAGTTCAAAGTCCTATGTCAATTCTTGTTTTTAATTATCATCGATTAATATTAGAAATGTGGTTAGAATGATTTTGAGAAAGTTTTGGTAATTATAAAAAAGGTATACGAAGTGTTACCTGTTGCTTACCTGAACAGGTGTGTTGCGCCTCTGGGGTTGACACTTTGAATGGTCTCTCACGTGGATAGATTGGTGACCTTCATGGTACTCATGTATCGCTAGGTCAATTTGAAGAGTCTCAGGCAGTCTTGAAGGCACTTTACTAGTAGCTGCATGGATGAGTGAATGAACTTCTAAGTATCGAACACGCATATATATATATATATAGGTGAATATCGGCTGCTATGCAGTCTGAAGACTGTCTTAGTATTTCAATACTTTGTTTTTGAGCTCTCTTGCTTTTGATATATCTAACTAGGTTGGATTCGGTGAGAATGGTCTTTCTGCTCCTGTGTCTACCTACCACCTTCCGTTCGTATCTGTGACAGGTGTGCTTGAAGACCTTTAAAATGATAAAATTTGAGTATTTTGTCGGTTTTTAGACTTTCCACAGATGGATGTTTAATTTATTGCTTTTTACGGTGTCGGTTTTTTTTCTATCAGATGTTTTTGAACTCTGTCAATTAAATTAATTTAAATCAGCTCAGTAGTGGTTTCATTTACCTAATTATCGTGCATTGTCACGAGGGATTATCTTAACTAAATAATATCTTCCAAACTGAAGACACAGTTCAATAGTCTATCGTGGTCTGTACTCAACTATCGCTCTCATGAGTGGGTTGTGAGTTGTGCAATCTCGTACGCGGTATTTTGTATTCAGTCTGCTTGTTCTCACACTGCTGTTAAATTCGTACTCCTTAACACTGCTTCAAGAATGACTATCATGTCCAATTTAGTCCAATGTTTTGAAGAGAGCAAAAGTCTCTATCGATGCTTGTATGGAATTATAACGTTTTCTTAATATTCCATACATTTGAACATTGAATATACAATTGTATTGTAGAGATTCTTTTGAGGGAGCGATCCAATTTGTCGATTGTAAGGTATTAATGTCATGTAGTTATAAGGAATACGTTTTCGAATAGATTCTATCATTTCCGGTTGCTGGATTAAACCGTCTGAAAGAAAATAAAAACGGTCAGATCTGGGCGTTGCAACCAAGTTGGAAATCGAAGGAATATAGTTGGGATTCTACTCCCGTGAAAAGGCGTCGAAACCCTTCTCAGGAACCTTGTCGGAAATGGCAGCGGGATCCCGGCATTTCATCCGGTTGCAGGAATCAGCAGGGACGAAGCCGTAACCAGTCCCGGAATACTGCTTCCACATTTTTGCCGGAATTTCACCGGAACCAACAGTTTCCCGCCGTACGGTTTGGGCTTGGGTGTATTTTAGATTTTTCTGTAACAAAATACTACAATAATGCCATACCCATGTGTTCTATGTTGTCAAACAACAAAAATAAATAGAAATCTACTCACAACAGTAGCCAGTGTTGATATTCAAGAAAAAATCAAACAAGCATATGAATATATAAATGGTATTTCTTTATCAAAAATAATATTAAATGAAACAGTACACAGAGAATTTGCTGTCATTATCATGTACACTGCTATATTGTAAAAATCAAACACATCGCTAATGTAAAAATATCGATGATCGAATAAGACTACTTACCAGCCGATATCAAAATGCTTTTTTCTAATGTGAGTCTGCAAAAGATATTACTTTGTATATATAGGCGTTACATATTTTTGTGAAACACGATCTGAAAGGAGTGTTGAAGTATATAGGGNCCCCCCCCCCCCCCCCCCCCCCCACAGATCGTTACAGAGAAATTAATTAATCAACTAATTGGTTAATTAATTAATTAATAATTATTAAATTTCTCTGTAACAGTCTGTGATGGTTTCTAGAGAGTTCATACATCATAACACAAACCGTGACACAGAAGCTCGACAGATCATCAGTGACCGTGATAGACGAATTCCAGAAAAGAAGTTTCATCGTGTTTCACATTTTAATTCCACGGGGGTTGCGCTAACAGCTTTTTTTCTAACATAAAATGTTTACCTGAGTCAATGAAGTGTGACTCTAATTTCGCTACTCCTTATTTTCGCATATCAAAGCATTGTTTCATGTACACCGGAAGTTCACCAAATAAGAGATCCATATTTTCATTTCGGTTGTGACCAGTGCAAAAAAACGATGGGCATCTTACTATTTCTTTTCTTCAAGTTAGCTCGTGGGTGACTGTATAAAATAACATTAACCAGACTCAGACTCTCATGCCAACACCCTAAGAAACCATTTTTGAGCCGGGTATGGCGTAATGGTTCTATGCATATGATTATTATTAATCAGACATGTGAAGGTTCGATCCCTTCCCCCGACACGGTGTCTTCGGTGTCAAGATATACGGTATCGGAAGAATAAACAAAGGAAGACCAGTACTGCACGCCAATTTCGTTATCACTGTCTCGATTTCGACTTTCGCTTTGTTGTTTACGTTTTCACGTTTCTCTTCCTTGTCATCCTTTCTCTGTTTGTTATCGTGTAGTCTTGTCTGTTGACTATTGTTTCCGTAAGCGTCCACAAAGATCACAAAAAAGATATATAAATGGATGTCACGAATAAATATAGTGCATAAACCAAAAAAAACGCTTTTGACGCAAAGGTAAAATAAACAACCCCTGTGCGTAGCGTAATAAACCTTTCCGATCAAACAGTAGAGCAATCGATCTCTGTACGTAGAATGATAAACCCTTTCAACGAAAGAGCGGAAAGATCATCCCCTGTACGATGAACAATGAACTTCTTTCAACAAAAGAGAAGTAGAATCAGCCATAAACCGACGATGAAATTATCCCTCGAGATGCTAAGATAGATAAGCCGATATATGCCAGTAGAATTTTAAAAAAACTGTTAATGAAGAGGCATAGAAGCGAGCATTCACGTACAGTACTAAACCCTTTTTATTAAGATGTAGATGAATCAACTGTTAAACGTGAAATACTAAACCTTTAGCAGGAAATGGTAGCAGAATCTACCCTAAAGTGTAGAACAATAAACTGTTTCTGAAAAAGGGTAGCTTACTCTACCCAGATAGGTAGAGTGATGTACCCTTTTAACGAAAAAGTAAAATAGTAAACCCTATAACGAAGAATAAAATGCTCCTACCTTGAAAGTGAAGAACAATCTACTATCATCCGTTGAAGGATATACTCTTATCTTAAAATCGTAGAATAATGAATCCTTCTATACCCATCATATACCCCTTGAGTTTTCATAAACCCATAGCGTTATAAACCCTTCGACTAATAAACGCTAAAAGGGTTCATCATATCGGAATAAACCCTTCAAGGGTTTAATGGCGACTTTTTTAATTGCAGGGGCAAATCATTACCCGGATTTTTTATCAGTGTAGTCAAGATTCACGAGAACGATCTGCAAATAAAACTTGCATTTTTATCGATTTATCTGATAATTCATGTTTTGACATTTCATTATTTCAACAAAGACAACTGAAAAGGTAATTTGATGAAAAGATCAATAATCAAACGGTCTTGTAGTTTAACGAGATATTATTATGTGCATTCAACATTTATTCAATAGCTGCTGTCGTCGTCATTATCATCACAACCATCCAGGTCGTGGAGGTACGGGAAAGCGCTGGAAAGTGAAAGCAGTATTCCGGTCAGAAATAGCCGGATTATTTTCCTGCGGATTCCGGTCAGTTTACTGTGATCTCCAGCTGGAAGTTAACCGGAATACAACAGAAAAAATCTGGCAACTCCCGACCGGAATACTGCATCCACTTTCCAGCGATATCCGGCCAGATACGGTGATTTTTCCGCATCTTTCCGACTGGTTCCTACAGTATCCGTCCTCCGGAATCATTGACCTGAGGCACGAGCCGAAGCTATTGATTTAACGTCAAACGATAATAGTATATGTTTGAAAGTTTCACAGGTAAGTAGGGTACCCAGGTCGAGCAATCCGACAGTAGGCACCTATTGGAACCCATCCGATCCGACTGGAATCCAATACGATTTTATCGGATCCTGTCAGATCTTACAGAATTATCGTTGGATTCCGGGTCCAGGAATCAATGTCGGATCCTCAGTGTCGGATTCCTATGAATTCCAACGAAAAACCGTTGGATGTCATCGGAAGTTCATAGGATTCCGACACTGAGAATCTTACATCGATTCCTGGACCCGGAATTCGATAGAATTGTATCGGATTGTAGGATATTTCTAGGTTCCTATAGGATCTGATATCGGATCAGCCGACCTGGGTATTCGATTAGAAAAATTATTATTCGATGAATTGTGCAAACAACGCCACCCAATTACAATGTAATACATTCTAATAGACTTCAATATAATATAATGCTGGTGGTGTTGCTGATTGACAAGAACAATTGGTCAATTCATCTAGTACTATTGATCCAACATTTTTAGTAGTCAACAAATTATTATCAATCGAGCAAATTCATCAAAAAGAATCTACTGAAACAAATGTATTTATATCTTTCTTCCTATAGAATAGTATCAAAATCATTCTTGTTCATTTGCTTTTATTTTTTTAGACTCAATCATTATCTGCAAATAAAAAAGTTGATGATGATATGTTCACCGAGAACACTTATAAGAATGAATTATCAACTATATCTTTCGAAGAACTTGCAGAACAGACTCCACATACAAGTACATTTTCACCAAGCACACAAAATCGGGTTGACTAATTTTTAAATTATAACAATAAGCTTCACTAGATTTTTTTTCATTTAGACTATTCCACGCAAAAAAAGGTTATGATTTGCCGATATTTTTTTCATTTTTCAAAATATTGCTCAGTGTTATTTTTTATATTATTTTTGTACTATTCAATGTAGTAACGGATAATTTTTTAATAATTTTATGGTTTACTTTTATTTTGTTATAATAACAAATAAAGTTTTTTGTTCATTCAATTGATGTCAAAAAGCTACAAGTATTCTTGATTGAATCTATAGAAATAAGGTCTTTTTCAACTGACACAATTTATTCGTACTGAATTCGGACAACACGTTCTTGTGACAAATCAATATTTTATGAATATTAGCAAATAAAGGTTGTGAAGAAAATGTATTGACTGCTACACGTCGACACATTTTCATGTCAGTCTCTCTGGAAACAAGCCTCTTTCAAGATGCATTCTTAGTAAAATGATATCAACTAGAAATGAGCTTATTAGAGTAGTGTTAGGTTTTCCATCCTTGATCATATTATATAAAAATCTCGAGAAAATATTCATAAGGAAAATATAAAAATAGATGTCACTGCTGAGAAGCGCATCTGCTATTAATTGCACGAGAGAAACGACGTATGGCCCTTCTGACAACATACCAAGATATGATATATATTTTGTGTCTTCTTGCTTTTGTACACCGAGTTAATATTATAATCTTATTGATCTCGTATTTTGCTGTTTTAACAAAACGAAAATGACAAGAGTATTATCTTGATCGAGCCGAGTAAATTTCTATCGTTTTGTTTTTGTTTTAGATCGATATTAATATTTAATTTTCTTCTTCCATAATAATCATGTCAGACCTATCAGATCTCGATAGACAATTAGATCAACTACGGCGATGCGAATTAATTAAAGAAAGTGAAGTTAAAATGCTATGTACCAAAGCAAGAGAAATACTTGTAGAAGAAAGTAATGTTCAATGTGTTGATTCACCTGTTACTATTTGTGGTGATATACATGGGCAAATGTTCGATTTACTTGAGTTGTTTCGAGTTGGGGGTAAGTGATTAGCTGTGAGTTGTTTTTTTGATCAATATGAATCCATAGATAAAGTAAATATTGGTTATAAGCAAAGACACATTGCTTGACTAATCTTTTGATCTATTGTTTGGTACATGTCACCACATTCTAGAAAAACTTATCCGATAAACAAAACTTCTTATCATTTCCTGTAGTTTTGAATAGATAGATTCCTTGAAATTATAGGAAGCTTTCTCTTCGTTTCTAAACAAAAACTGCCATCAGTTGGTTTTCTATCTTCATAGTAAGTATTTCGAAAATGAAGGTTCACAAAAGATTTTTGTTTTTGATTTTTCAAACAAACAATATTACCTCTTTTATAAATAATGTAATTGATTTTTTCAGGTGATGTTCCACAAACCAATTATTTATTCCTCGGAGATTTTGTTGATCGCGGTTTCTATAGTGTTGAAACATTTTTGTTGTTACTTGCACTTAAAGTCCGATATCCTGATCGAATAACATTGATACGCGGCAATCATGAATCCCGTCAGATCACACAAGTCTACGGTTTTTATGATGAATGTTTAAGAAAATATGGTTCCATTATGGTATGGCGATATTGTACAGAAGTATTCGATTATTTAAGTTTATCAGCTGTTATTGATGGAAAAATATTTTGTGTTCATGGTGGTCTTAGTCCATCTATAAATACACTTGATCAAATACGACAAATCGATCGAAAAATGGAAGTACCACACGATGGACCTATGTGTGATCTTTTATGGTAGGAATCTTTTCGAAAAACGATCATTTGTTCTAAACTATTATTTTAGGTCGGACCCAGAAGAGACTCTTGGTTGGGGTGTTAGTCCACGTGGTGCCGGATTTTTATTTGGTAATGATGTAGTATCGCAATTTAATCAAACGAATAATATTGATTTAATTTGTCGAGCACATCAACTTGTTATGGAAGGTTATAAATGGCATTTTAATGAAACAGTGTTAACTGTATGGTCAGCACCGAATTATTGTTATCGTTGTGGAAATGTGGCTGCCATACTTGAACTTGATGAACATCTTAATCGTAGTTTTACTATATTTGAAGCTGCACCACAAGATCAACGATCTTCAGCAACAAAACGCATTGTACCTGATTATTTTCTTTGAAATAATAACAATTTATGATAATCTAAATGTATGTGATTATGAGTGTGCTTGTATGTGTGTTTGCGTGAATACGTCCTTTTTGCTGTCCTGTATGTTCGGCTGTTCATTTGAACAAAAAACAAAAAAAAAGAAATGACACTCAAAGTATGTCAACATAAATATTCTCTTTTTTGTTTTCTTTTCTGTAATTTTTTATCATTTGGCTATTGTGTATTCCAAGACATAATGAAGGCCAAAATTTCTTTATACTGATTGATGATGTATTTCTCACGAGAATAGCTAAATAGAATCGACTGATTTTGTCACATAATCTTTTTTTCTCGAAAGATAACGATAATAATACAGTAGGAAGGCGACCGGAAGCATCTCCTCTCTTTTATTCTACATTCGTAATCGATTCTTAGCAAGTAGTTTAAGTTAATCATATATCTATATTCATGTAAATCAGTTCCTAATAGAAATCCTTCTTTTCCCCCCTCTGCATCAACAAACTTCAGGAAAAATCGACATGTGTGCAAAAGGGAGGTGAAGAAAAAATCTCTGCCATTGTGCACCTGATCATTTTAAAGCTTTAGAAGAAAAACAACATATTTCATCACTTATTTCTATTCAATCTTTTCTTTATGTCAATATGAATGGTTACAAATGAATAAATTCCAAAGACGGCAATTCATCGAATGTAATTCTCTTTGGCATCTATCAAATAGAATTAGAACGATGCAAAAAAAGAAAGACGCCGTCATCTTTTGTTTTTCTTTCTCCCTTCGATATATCAATATATAAACGACGATTGCTATGGCGTGTGTCGTATCGAAGATTAAATTTTATTGATTAGATTCAATCGAGTACCTAATTATTTCCTACTGATCATCAATCCATTCGTCTATGTGTTTACTTTTGATAGCATCATTCCACTTCACTAAGTCATAAAAGAAAATCCACTAAGATAGCAAAACAACTACCAAAAATAAAAATAATAAGTTCCTATGATTTTCTCTTCGTTTCAGATGACCGAACGATGAATACATTATCAATACGTGACCTTTGTTGTTTATTTTGTTGTCCACCATTGCCATCGCGTATAGCTGCAAAACTCGGTAAAAATAAATATGAAATTTTAATAACAAAAAACATTTTCATTGATTTGATGTTTAGCTTTTCTACCACCTGAACCAACGTATTCGTTATTACTTAATAACAGTCCTTCATCAGCTACTAATGGTATAAATGATCAAACAAATCAATCATCAGCAAAAAATGAACAATCTGAAGCAAATTCCGCTCTTCGATACACAATCTCCTTTTCAGAGAAAGCCGAATGGCAACATGCAGGAAATGAAATATCTAAATTAGAGCCCTATTTTGTAACCACATCTCGTCATAATCGTATTGCTTGTATCTATGTTAAATGCGTAGCAAATCCAAAATATTATATTTTATTTAGTCATGGTAATGCTGTTGATCTTGGTAAATATAACTTTTTTCTCGTCGAAAAAAAAGAATTTCACTAAATTTCTATTCAAGGTCAAATGGCTGGCTTTTTCATTGTACTGGGTTCACGTTTACAGTGTAATATATTTAGTTATGATTATTCCGGTTATGGTGCATCACATGGAAAAGCCAATGAAAAAAATATGTATGCTGATATTGAAGCAACATATCATTCCATTAAACAAAGATATCATATACCCGAATCTAAAATTATTCTCTATGGACAAAGCATTGGTAAGATCAATTACATAAATAAATAAATAAATATATATATATATATATATATATAGTTCATAACAAGAAAAAATCGATTTCTGTCTTCCTAGGTACTGTTCCTACAATTGATTTAGCTTCACGTTTTAATGATTGTTGTGTAGCATGTGTATTACATAGCCCATTGACATCAGGCATGCGTGTAGCATTTCCTGAAACAAAACGAACATGGTGCTGTGATGCATTTCCTTCAATAGATAAAATTCATCGTATACGTTCGATTGTTTTAATTATACATGGGACTGAAGATGATGTTATTGATGTAAGTCATGGTTTTGCACTTTATAATCGAATACATATGCAACATCAAACAGAACCATTATGGATTGATGGTGCTGGTCATAATGATATTGAAGTAAAGAATTAATTGACATGCATGAATATGTTCATATGGTTATTTTTTGTACTCTTCTGTTAAGGCACATGGTCAATATGTTGAAAGATTATTAAGATTAATTGATGCTGACATTCCACAAATTTGTTTAAAAAAACAAGAACAACAACAAGACCAACAACAACAGCAACAACAACCACAACAGCAACAGCAACCACAACAACCACAACAGCAACAGACAACAGCATCTGCTCCACTTACGCTTGCATCCACACTTATTATACCAGCATCAACAACCAATGGAACAAATTAGTAGATTATGACAAAACAAAACCAACTTATGTAGGGAAAATCTTTCGCGCTGTGAAAATAAAACGATGGATGCGTTTTTTTTTTCATTCTCTAGTATGCAATATAATTCTAGAGGTTTTTCTATTAGGTCTATATTTATGATCCCTAGTTGAAACAAAAACAGGAAGAATTTTATTGCCTTGATGATTGTCCTCGTTTATTTTATTTTTTGTTCTTTTGTGTAAACTGAAAAAGAAAACAACTCATGGGTGATTTCTTTGTCTATTAGTTCTTTTTTGTATACTGTGAGTAAAGATGGTTACATAAAAAAGACAGATTAAAATAGTATCATGTTTGATATATATATTTATATATATATATATATATCCAATAACATCTAAATGTATTCTATCATAAATAATACAACTACTTATGTGGAAAATTTCTCGAGTTTTGATGTAAGATGTAAAAGTACTTTAATAGTGAAATCTTTGACAAAAGTGCGGGTTTAGTTATCTTGTTTCATTATTTTCAATTGTTCAGCTGATTCAATTAGATAGTTATGTGACTAGTTGATACTTCATTACTAGAATGGTTATTTACTATTTATTCTAATTATTATTCATGGAGAAATAGATAGCCGAACAAGATATTCAATGAATATTTGACAAATGTAATTGAAATTTCTTGTTCTTACAAAATAATTAGCAGATTATGTACTTAAATCTGTCGATACGTGTTTTCAAATAGTCCAATAAAATTGTTCATCGTAATTTTAGATGATTCTGTTATTACAGAGAATATTCATCAAAAACAATTTACTTATTCGTAAATGAATTGTAACTCTAAATGTTCTTCTTGGAGTAAAACCTTATTTTCCTGGATCATTTATTTGTTGTATATTAAAGGTTAATAGCAGAGACTGAATATTGAGTACAATTATTCAATATTTTCGTACTTTTTACTTAAAAATCGCAAGTTCAAAGTATACTTTAGAAGTAGAAGTAAATTTACTTGTACTTCTCGAATGTACTTAAGTATCGATACTTGGTACAAATTTACTTAGGTACGAGTACCAAGTACTGATGTATCGATGATCATATAAAGGTTTCAAGTGTACTTGGTAATTGCGATTCAGTACATTTGTACTCAAGTACCGGTACGCAGTACAAATGTACTTAAGTAATTGTACTTGAGTAAAATTAGTAAGTAACAAGTATTTTCACTTGTACTTGCTGTATTTGTACTTGTCCAGTCTCTGGTTAATAGAAAGGTTTAATGCTTGGTAAATGTTGATCAATGATGGATTCACATAGTTCTGTGCTTGTCCTGTTCGACTTTGTCTGAAAGACTTTCATTCGATAGACAAAGTCGATCAGCATCTCAACAATTTTCAGTTCGTGTAAAAATCGCTATTAAGAATATGCCAATAAAGATTGATTGTTTACATATTCAAGCAAGAGATCATTTTATGTTTCATCGCATGATTAAATTAGTTATTGAATCAATCAGGGTCCAGATACTGGACAAGTAAAAGTACGAGTATTTTTTACTTAACACATGTATTTCGGACTTTACTTAAGTACGATATCTTAAGTACAACTGTACTTAGTACGGGTACTACAGTACATTTTTACTAGTACCGGTACTAAGTGCATCATTCAAGCAAAAATTGATATGCAGATGCTAATTATTGGTACCGAAAGTGTCGATGTTGATTCAGCCGTTCATCTATCTAGTGGTGATATTCAACGAACTTTCATAAAATCAAAAACATGGATGGGTGGCTTTTATCGTAGATTATGTCGCGTTTTTACACTTCCATTCAGATTTAAATATTTCAAAGACATCACAAATAATTTTCCACACATGATATTTAATACTGTTACTCATTTGATGATACACGTTAAAGTTGCATTCAAACATGAATTTTTTATTCGACTTGAATATTCTCATGAGATTTCACTTGATATCACAAGTGTAAATGTTCATTACATGGAACATTTTCTCAATGAAACAAAAACACATCTACCTCGTTTAACACAATTAAAAGGCAGAATATGAACAATTGGAATTTGTGACTGAAAACTTTACAAGCGATGCAACACGATGTAGTTGTGTGCTAAAGTCAAACGATTAATTGTCGAAAAATCAATAGTGTATTACAAAGATGTTTATCATTATTTTTCGTCGTTGTCAATTTATATTGTTCTCATATTATCTAAATAAATACGAGTTTTTTTCTCATCAGAAATTATCGAGTTATCACAGCCATTACGCAACAATTTTAAATTGAACAGAAAAGAGTTTTAACCAGCAGATAGCCCAGAATGTTTTCTACAAAAATGGTGAGTCCGAAGTTAATTATTCGCATTATGCCGGCTGCGGTTATTCGGATCACTTCAGTAGAAATCAATAAAAAATTAACAAACTTAACTTTTTTTATCTTCCTATTAGCTAATAATAAATTTAAATTGAATAGAAAAATACACCATTCGATAGTCCAAAGTCTTCTGTGTGAAACCTGAAAAAATCTCGACAAATTATTGAAACATCGAAAAAAGAACATTTTCTCAACTCTCCCTTTGTATCTTTAGACTAAAATTAGAAGATCTTATTGTTAAGAAGTTACACAGCTATTAATCGAAGTTCAATTCAGTTTAATATCACTAAATTTCATGTTTATTCAATTTGAATAAAGGTTGAACACATCATTTTAGCAGCTTCTAGTAAACGCAATGGAAAATGAATTTCAATTTCGTTGTTTTTCTGACGATAAGACGTTTAGTTGCCTCCTAGATAAGAATGTGATACCGCATGCGAAATTTTCAGGACGTATTGTTGGTTGTCATGAGTAAAAGTCCCTTTAGAACTAATAAATTTTGAATCATCATATCTATATTTTAACAATCATCAGTAAGTTTCAAATCAAGAATCAATGTCTTGTGAACCTTCTGGAGGGAACTATTGTGACTGAAATTCATAGTAAAAATGATACTGAGGAACAGACAAATATATGACAACATTGAATTATTTCAGAAATCTACTTACATTCAGATTGAAATAAAATTATATAAAAAAAAGACAATGATCTTTGTAGTAGACTAATCCTTTTCTCGCCTCTATTGTGCTGTTATTTAGAAATAAAAATTTTAGTTTTCAAAAAGCAACCAAAGCACAAGATGAATATGACATCAATCAAAAGTAATGAATCGTCAGTGACTTTTAGTTTTCTTTTAATCTGAGTCAATCGATGATTTCTTTTATAAGATAGACAACCGATACTAGCTTGTATCTGCATATAACTTTTAAATCGATGAAAAGCGATATGAGAGCTGGTATGTAGTATTTTTCAGTATACAGCAAATTGATATCAAATTATCGATTATGACCGATTACTTATCTTCTGTCATTCAATTACATAGTGACAGACTAGAAGTATTCTCAAGGAACTATAGAATAATATGCTTGGATCAGAGATCCGAGACTCGCCAAGTTTCCCCGCCTCGCCTATACTGATAGTGCCATTTTTCATGAGTGAGTGGCCAACCGAAATCGAGATCTAAGAATTTTACTGTAGATTTGATTTTGGAGTATTTATTGGCGATGAAACGTAGCTAATCGAAAGAATGAATGACTAAATACACATGTATATATGTTCGGGATAAAATTAGGATTCAACTAGACATAAATTCATACAATGGAAATAAATAAAATAAAAATAGAATAAATAATGTCATTAAACAATTTCTTTTTCATTTTATAAAGATTTTACGAATCAAATTTTCTATAGTCTATTCCAGTTTCCGCAGTAGAAGTTGTGGCGTAAGATGGATAATTAAAATAACGAGGAACAAAACAAAATCCTAGAGCAGCTCCTGAAGCTCTATGTGTTTCTGCAGATCTGAGAGTTGTACGCCAGAGTATCATAGAAGTCTATTTTCTACAAATCAAGAGCTCCGATTCTGCAACATCTCAGAACTCATGAGACCCGATCAGGTCTCTGCCGGTACGATAACTGATACTTAACTTTTTTTCCATTTCACTACAATTTTGAGTAAAACACATGACTACATTAATTTATCTCTAGTCGAATCCTAATTTTCTCTCGGTAAAATCAAGATTACAATGCTGCCTGAAAAAAATCCTGGCCTGTATTTAAATTCTAGTTTCGACCTGACTAGATTAGAATTAGAATTTTGCTCTAAATATATATTTATCTATTCGATCTGGTCCAGTCATTTAATTTTTGTAATTTTGTATTTTTTTTTAAACTTATTTATATGTATTAACAATGTTTAATGACATATAAAGAAATAAAAGATAGTAATTGTTGTAGAGGACTCAGAAACTACCTAAAAAGATCATTTTTTAAGGATAGATAGGAGGCGAGGCGGGGCGAAGCAGCAATGTTCAACTCGCCAGCATGACGAGGCGGTGGCGAGTCATGTTTTTGACTGACTCGCGGGCCTCTGACTTGGATGTTCTCATGTGCTGAAAAAGCTATTGACATGGAAGTTCTTAATTAGATTCAATTTCAAATGGCAAAAATAATCGAACAAAATCTATTGTAATGTATATTTTTCATTTGGCTGATTGATGATAATTATACGTTCAGCAAAGTTATCTGAAAATACTCTACTGTATCTTGATTTATAATTACAATTATCTTTTTGATTCTTCATGATTCATCACAAACAAACATTCATCAGTTGAATCGATTTATTACTTTTAATAGGCTTTCTGTTAATTTCAGAATATAAAAAAGTACATTGTATTCATAAATAAGCATCAATAGATCACTTCAATCATCGTCAGCCATTTAACATGAATGATATATTCATTAGATGTTCTTTTTCTTACTACAGACTATCCTAAGTTGATTAGAACTCCAACTTGAGTTCTTTTAGTGGTGATAAAAACTACATTTTAAGTATTCATATTTAATTATTTGTCATATGAAAGAAAACAAACTATAAAAAGAAGATATCAGTTTCAAAGATTTAGATTATTCCTTCCATAATAGATGAGATTTTTATCATCTTTTTTCTTTAGACAACGAATATTGTCTCTATAGTAGCATTTCACTTGTAAATTGAGTGAGTATTACAATTTGTCATCTTTAATTCAAAAAGAATTTCACATGATGCTCTATAGTTGAGCTCAAAAAACCTAAACAAATTGGGCATTCAAGTTGACCAGATATATTGTTGTTATTTAATAAAAAGGAGATAATCGAACAAAATCTCTTTTAAATTTTAACCTTGAACTATTTCATTTTTATTAAAGTCTCATATTTTTCGATAATAATCATTCTTTTGTTCGACAGTCATTTCAAAACTCGCAGATTGGAATAGGATGTATAACTTTACGTTACTCGTAAAATAACAATTCATCAAATATATTCACATCGTATTTAAATACAATATTACTCTTAATCCTTGAATAAATCATCCATGAAACCTTGATCGAACATTATCTATAAAAGAAAACAAATTACCTTTTGAGTAGAAAATAATTTGATAACACTGACTTCGTCTTTCTGAGTTTGTTGAAGACATTCTGTGCATTTGCTTATATTCTTTAATGAAAAACATCTAACTACTTCCCTATTAAGAATGAATACGGTTCGATTGCAAACTACTGCATTGATCCAATTTAAATTAGTATATAAAATTACAAAGCAAAAAATGTAATAAAGAATAAAACTGTTATAGATAATACTGGAAATATTCATGTATTTTCTTGTCTTTCATCGCTTTACTATTGATTTACGAAATCTTCAATTTTCGCTGTTTTGAAAGGACATGGAAACTTTGTTCGATCTCGACTAGTATTGATCAATTCAATGAATGTTAAACAATGTGAAAGCGATGCGATTCTATCAATGATTTTATTCAAAACAAAAGCAATTATTATTTTCATTTTAAATAATATTTATCATGTCGACGATATATTATATAATCCTCGAGTAAGCTTTCTGAATTGATCATTTTCTGTAATTTTTCAAGTTCATCATGAGATTCTTCATCAACATGGACACAAAGTGGTTTAAGATGATTATTATTTGTTATCTGAATTTTCCATAAAGCACCTCGAATGATTGGTTCAACACTATAGTCACTAATCTGTTGTAATTCGATAAATTTGATACGTGAAAAAAGATTCATAATAAGAAACATTTGTTCGAAGTGAGGTATACCTCTAAGAGACAATTTTGTTATTTTGTTATTCTCTAAGAAGAGATAAAACATTTTGGAATTTTCATTAATTAGCAATAATTTTTCAGATGGTGGGATTAATATTATTCTCATTGAATCAAGATTCGGTAATAAATTTAAAATTAAAAAAAAAAGATTAGAAATTATTTTACTGCAGTCGATATTTGAACGAGTAACATTTCAAATTTCAAATAACGGAATAATTTTGTTAATAAATGGTTGATTTTCTTTGGTATGAAGATTACTCCGGATACTAATATGGGCACCTCGAAGAGAATAAATTGAAGAGCTGATAAGATTTATAAATTCTTGAAAATCATGACATAAATCTCTGAAAAAAAAAACGATAAAAATATTTATCAAGATAAAGAACTACTTTTCAAATGTACCCTGAAGGACGTATTAAATAGATTATTTTATCATTGTTAATAAAGATTGGGGTGTGGGTGTGTGCATAGACAATTGAAAGGACACCCACACCCTGCTCATCAATAGACCAACGCAGACGTTAATAACACCAAATTATTCGTATATGATTAGTTAATTCTTTTGAATTTGCTATTTTTTGAGCTTCGGTTTTCTGTTTCGGAGCAGATATCAATGGGGTGTGGGTTAGGATTTGAGTTCAGGTAATTCAAAGAAAGACGCCATATCCACACCCAAAGATGTTATATATTCGATGAGTGTTAATATTCATCAAATTGTAGACTCTGATCTTGTCAACAATTATGAATAGTTATTCTTTGAAGCGTACGCAATGATAAGAACATATTAGAACCTATAAACTAATAGTTAGTTTGTTGGTTTAGAACAGATGTGCACGCCCCACTCGCAAGAATTTCACGATCTATCTTTTTGGAAGAAACCTCAAGTGAAAATATCTACAACTATAAGAGAAATATTTACAATAATACTGAAAGGTCATTCTTTATGGAACACCCGTTATTTATATATATATATATTCTGTGTTACAGCATAGTTTACATAAAAATAGCTTATCTTCTTTAACTATTTTCTTTTGCTGAAACAATCTATAGCAAAGGGAAAAAATGATGAAAATTCTCTGGGTTAACAAATGATTGACATACATCAAGATTTTCGACTGTCCCAAAGTTGAAGTATATTGCACTACTTGTAAAACATTTTGTTATCTTTGTGAATAATTTGTATTCCACCGAAAGATTTAACAAACGAGGGAGAAGAGAAATGTGATCAATGTAAATGAATGTTGTTTGCCGTCCATTGCATAAAAATTTGAGAAAAGGAAAGTCATGAGAAACAATTTATATTTGATCGAAACTCTATCATCCATCGTCAATTGCCGAACTTTATCAAACATGCCACATTGAAAAGAATTTTCGAGATTAAAATAACGTTAGAAATCATACGGAAATGAATAGATATGGCATTCACCGTCCCATTACTATACATGCAGTACAAAATATGAAGCTACTTGTTGATAACTTCTTCCAATGAAACTATTTTGAATATATACATTCAATCGAAGTTCAACTCTAACGATTCTGTTCCTGATGTTTGTCTTGATGCTAAATGTAAATTTCTTTCATTGTGTCATATAAATCAGAAATTGATCATATATTAATTGTATATCATCAATATCAGTCGCATCAAATTTTCCTACTAAAAGATACAATTGCAATTCTTCATGCTTGATTTTCTCACCAAGCATCCATCCACATACCTACACCAAATCCCGCATCGTTTTTTTTTATTTATTTCAAAGTAGAAAAAGAAAAAGAAAACGATAAAACAATTTACAAGTCTATTCCATAGAAAATCGTTGAACACGATGATTATTATAATCGGCAACATAGAGATTACCATTTTGATCGAAAGACAAATCAATGGGGCGGTTGAATTGATTTGCTGCCGCTCCTGCATCATTTCCACCCACGATTACAGTGCCTTGCTTCTTGTCTCCTTGAGCCCACCGCATTACACGATCATTTCTGCTGTCTGCTACATAGAGTGTATCCAGCGTATCAACGAAGAGTCCATTAGGATACCATAATTGTGTCAGAGCATTCCCTTCGCCTTGTCCTCCAGCGACCACAATTCCTACTTTTGCACCTTCACTCCATTTCATCACACGATGATTGTAGTTGTCTGATACGTAGACATTGTGTGATCGATCGACAAAGAGATATCTTGGCGAGTTGAGTTGATTAAGACCATCACCTTTGCCATTTCCACCAGCCACTAGAGTGCCACTCTTCTCACCCAATTTATATCGTCTTACTTCATGGTTTTTGCAGTCAGAGACGTAGAGATATTTCTGTTCATCCATAGCCAATGCATAACAAGCGATGTCGTCGATGAGTACTTCTCCGTGTGTTGTGCCACTACGACGAGACCATCGTAGAATCCGTCGATTCCCTTGATCGTAAATAATGAGACTATCTGTTTCTTTGTCAATTAAAACATCCGTTGGATTATTCAATTGATGCAATCCATTTCCTTGGCCTTTGCCACCAGCAACAACTTGCCCACTCGTTGTGTCATCTTTTTACCATTGAATGATACGATGATTCTCGTAGTCAGCAATAACCACTGTTTGATTATCATCAACGAAGAGACCGTGAGGGGAGTGCAGTTGATTAGTGGCATTGCCTTCCCCGTGGCCTCCAGCAACAGTCACACCGTTCTGTGTCCATTTAGCGTTAGCAGGAATATTAACTAGAAGAGAACGAAAAAGCAAAATAACCCTCTCTTGCTGAAGTAGTAATGTTATTAGAAAAGACGACATGAAAAGTGTCAAAAAAAGGAACTACTCTCGCGAGCACTCTTAGATGATCCTGAGAAGTAATATTAAATTCTAATTAGTAGCAGAAATCTGAAAACATTCACCCTAATTATATTGATGAAAGTTATTCTTGAAGAAGAATTTCATTCAAAGCAATTAATTATTCAGTGATATCTTTCGTCATCATAAGAGATATTATTTGATAGAGAAAAATATAGAAATAAATTACCAGTTGTATTAGTATTATTAGATGCTAATGCTTGATCATTATTATTACCGATTTCAATTAAATGTACAACATATGAACCATTCGATTGATCCAATGGATCACTTTTCACATGAAATTCGGTACCCATTTGTAAAATAACTTCATCTTCACTTTCATATTCTGTATATCCAGAAACATTTTTTCCATTGATAGCTTCGATTAAAAATAGAGTTGATTTTTTGTTGTCACCGAGAAAATCCTTAATTACGTTCGGTGATGATGAACACGAATTAACACTCCACCACGTCACAATTTGATTTTTAGTGAAATTCTTACCAATATCAATAGGTACACCTCTCCATACTACCTCTTTGATAGTAGGTAGTTTATCCAATGCTGTATCAACTAGTTTCAGGTACGGAAACCATATTTTTAATGCGCGTCAATTTTCTGATCGTAATGCTTTATTCAAAACACCATACAATACAGTATCGCCCCATTCCATTGTATAAATATAGACGGCAGCTGATTGATCTTGTGTCAGTCCATGTTCTGATGGGAAATGACAGTGTTTTTTAGCTATTTTTATGTAATATAGTAATTGATCAATGTGAGGTACGATAGGTTCTAGCGCCTTTTCAATGGAAACAAGTTGTTCACTACGATAACCATAAATAGGTGGAGGTTTTTTATTTGAAGCGTCAATATCACCAAAACGATTCATTATAAAGATGTTTATCTACTGTTGAACGGTGATGAAAAATACAGGAATTTTGCAAATTCAAAGTTATTGGTAAAATATATCTAAAATACTTTGATTAAAATAAAAATACTATCTAGATATTGTTCTTCAATGTACAATATCAGGAAAATGAGGTAGCTATTTTTCTTCTTAATATTTTTTTAGTGAAGAATTTATCTTCGAGGCACCTATAGAAAGTTTTCAATACTCTATAGCGCATTGCTATTAAACAAACAAACAAACAGTTGTTCGATCCTTGATGTAGAACTTAATAAACTGGCTTGATAGTGGTCCTGTATAATCCTGTTGTTTTCTTTTGTACAACTCAAGATTCTTTTGAAAACTTGCCTGCCAGACAATGCAAATATTGAGTGTATGGCGTGAACGTCTGATGATGGATGCTTAAGTATGGAAATGAACGTCTGAGTGTGACTTGCTTACTGTTGCTCTACAAAAAATACAAATGTAAATTACGGATTACATTGTTCATTGATTTGAATATTGTTGAGGCAGAGAAATTGTAGAAATTCTATGCAACAATGAAAGAAATATAAATGTTCAGTTGAGCGTACCAAAAGAAGAAAACAATCAACTTCCTTCGAATTACTGATTAGTTTTGAAGGCAATCACAGTAAAAGTCTAACCTGATTCAAATGAACAGTGTCTCAAAAATTGCATAAAAAGGAATAGAAGACAGAGAACTTTTGAGAAAAAAACTACAAATATCTGAACAAAAACAAATTGGGACCTATGTCTGTAATGATCTAGATGGATTACAGTAGATTTCAAATCTTGAAATCAGTTTTCTCTGTGAGCAAAAATTTCTGATGGGGTTCGATATAATTCTACCGAAAAAACTATTTCTTTTCTAGATGCTTGTATGCAATATTAGAGTAATACTACGATATCATAAGAATGTAGCAATTTAGATAACTAAAGCTACTGTTAACGTCCGATAAAAATTTAGCCGTTGGATAGAATTCGAGTACGCGAGTTAAGCGCTTAATTTCTGCTATAGAAGTAAGACCACACTAGTAGATATTGTCGTCTTTCTCACTTTCATCTTTGTATTGCGTACTTACCACAGATGTAAGAAAAAACGAAATGGAACCACTACAGCAAGATAAACAAATTTTTAAACGCACGGTATTCATGAAAATTGCTAGAGACTGGATATGTATTAGAACAACAAACACTAATTACTAATTGAATTTTCGTCATCTTATGAAATCACATCGTCAATAATAAATAAATTACTAGTTAATCATCAGCTTATCTTCAAAGTAATGTTTGTGTTGACTGCTGCGAGCATGGGTGAGTGAAGCGTGTCCGCAAAATTAGATATCATTTTCAAATAGAAAAAAATCTCCACACTCACCAACATAATTACTTTCTTTTATAAAAACAAATCATAAACAAGGATGTATAGTTTTGTTTTCGTCCCCGTCGTGGACACTTCAGCTCCAAATTTATAATAACGAAAGGTATATTTTTTATCGGTATATACCTGTCTGTCTCCAATACCCATGCATTGGTCCAAATTAATTTCAGTTACCTAGCTTCTTGCTTGATGTATAATGCTTGTATAAAATCGATATGATACTAGTCATGATTTGTATGAAAAAATGTTTAAGGAGTGAAATTTTCACATGAATATATGTAATGTTTTTTTTATAGGCCTTCATCCATAACCTCAATTTCTCAAGAAAAATCAGAAGATTTCTATTCTATTTTTCTTTCAGTAAAAGTTGAATGTTGATTCATATGGATGAAACGATTGCACCTATCAGGAATATTTAAAAATAGCCTTCACACCGTCCACACTAATTTTTATTGAAATTCCAGGAATGCCAAAATCGACTTTAAGTAAGGTCACCTAATTTTTGAAATTCATGACTCGCTAGTTGATTTCGGATTTCTATGAAATGCTTGATTTTTACAAAAGTAGAAATTCAAATTTATTCACCAGCAAAACACCATTCGTTGAAAATCGGTATTGATTTTCATAGACTTGAAAAAATCTGGTTGAATTCATATAGGCATTCCTAGAATATCCTTGATTAAACTCTATAAATTATTTTCTACTTTCCAGTGCAAGCAGAAAAATTATTCAAACGCGCGTTTAAACGCACCAAAAAGAGCAAAAATCGAAAAAAAGTGGACGTGTTCGGATGACAGTCGGGGTTCCACACTGTGAGCGAAAACGCCTAGTTTTCATCCTTCTTGTGCGTTTAAACGCGTTTTCAGTTACAAAACACATTTAAATCCATAAAAAAAGAGAAAAAATGGTCGTTTTTTTCATACTCTAGAACCTTAATAGTAATCCCACCATGGATAATGACTATTAGTCAAACGACCACTTTTTCTCCTTTTATTCTTTGCATTTAAACGCTCAGGAAGGGTGATAACTGGGCGTTTTTCGCACGCAGTCGGGAACCCCGACTGTCATCCAAACACGTTCACGGTTTTTCGATGTTTGATCCTTTTTTATGCGTTTAAACGCGTGTTTGAAAAACTTTGTCTGCTTGGGCGCGAGAACTCGAAAATGCTCGACTTCCTTGATTTTAAGTTCCACGTCGTCGAAACATTCTCTAACGATCTATGAGAGACGATAAAGAGGGTACCAGTACACACGATTGATCCAGAGTAGTACATGTCCCAGGTCGAGCTATCCGACAGTAGGCACCTATCGCAACCCATCCGATCCGACTGGAATCCAATACGATTTTATCGGATTCTGTCAGATCTTACAGAATTATCGTTGGATTCCGAGTCCAGGAATCCGATAGAATTGTATCGGATTGTAGGATATTTCCAGGTTCCTATAGGATCCGATATCGGATCAGGCGACCTGGGGTGGTAGACAAGAAAATGTATCAAAATGATCAGAACATATAATTGACTGTGAATGTGGATCCGAGTATTGATTTTCTCACGAAACACCCATGCACATACCTACACCCACATTCACACCCCATATAATATTGAACTTATATATTTCTTTTCGTTTTCTTCTTTTCTGCGAAGAGAGAAAGAATATCTCGCTTAGAAAATAATAAAAGATAACAAAGAAATTTTCTTTTTTATTCATTTTAAAGTAGAAAAATAAAATGATAAAACAAATCCCGAGTCTATTCGATAGAAAATCGCTGAACACGATGATTCTCTTTATCGGCGACATATAGATTACCATGTCGATCAAAAGACAAACCCCAAGGGTAGTTGAACTGATTTGCTTCTTCTCCTGCGCCATTTCCGCCCACAATTACAGTGCCTTTTTTCGCTGCCTGAGTCCAACGCATTACGCGATGATTTTCCGAGTCTGATACGTAGAGAGTACCCAAATTATCGACAAAGAGTCCTTGAGGAGAATTTAATTGTGTAAGAGCATCTCCCTGGCCTTGACCTCCAGCGACAACGATGCCTTCTTTTGAACCTTTAGGCCATTTCATTACACGATGATTATTACAATCTGATACGTAGACATTCTGTTGTCGATCGACAAAGAGATATCTTGGCGAGTTAAGCTGATTGAGCTCAGCACCTCTGTCATTTCCACCAGCTACAAGAGTGCCATTCTTGTCTCCCGCTTGATACCGCCTTACTGCATGGTTTTCTTCGTCAGAGACGTAGAGATATCTCTGGTTATCCATGGCTAATCCATAACACAATATGTTGTCAATGAGGATTTTTCCTTGTGTTGTGCCACGATAGCGAGACCATTTCACGACTCGCCCCTTATAACAAATAATGAGATTATCCATCTCTTTGTCGATCAATACATCGGTTGGATAAAGCAATTGATTCAATCTATATCCTCGCCCATTGCCACCAGCAACGACCTGTCCATTCGTCGTATCACCATCCTTCCATTGGGTGATACGAAGATTCCAGTAGTCCGCAATGACCACTGTTTCATCATCGTCAACGAAGAGGCCAAATGGGTGGTCTAGTTGATTAATGGCACTACCTTGTCTATTTCCTCCTGCAACAGTCACACCATTCTGTATCCATGTGGCATTGCTAGGAATATGGGGTATATCTATAAGAAAATAAACAACTAAAGGGGTCTCTCTTTCTTGATTGGTAGTGTTAGAAAGATGGCATAGAACTGTGAAAAGAACAAACGAAAAATCTTTGCTAATCTGGTGGATAAGATATCACGAATTCTATAAGTAACAAAATCCATTGAGAGCTACTCGAAAGCGAATACAATCTGTAGTCCTGCAGAAATACATACCCGGATCATTCGCATATTGAGTAGTTACATGCATTTCTCGATAGTATTATGTATTGCTAAGAAAGGAAAAGATTTTATAAACTTTGTACCCTCAAATAATGTGATTCAGTCTGATGTAATTTCGAAAGTAGGAAAATTTTCCGTACAGATCTGTCAGATTTTTAAAAAAACTTGGAGAAATCGAATTAGCCAGTAGAATCTGAGAGAGATGAGATGGGAAATATACTTTTACTAGAAGATTCTTCCCATTAACTGTTAGAGAACCCTAGGAAAAACTACGTATAACCCAAGTAGAAAATCATAAGGATACTGTACAAGGTTTTCTACTCGATGGAAATATGAGAAAATCTCAGAAGGCTTAAAAATGCGAAACCTAATGACAACGGCTCTTTGAAATTCTAAGAATTATCAAAAAATTAGAATGTGAAGGAAAAAAAGCGAAGGATTGTGCGAAATCCTGCATTCCTGGTAAGGATTGAATTTACCTTCTTTTTTTACTATTGGGCTACGACACTATAGTCATCTTAATAGGTAACGATCCGGTTTCATAGTTACAAAGTCATGGAATAACTGAGAATTATTGGGTTGATCTTTTTTCACTCGAGATGATGTATGTTCAGGAAACTACTAGTTTTTGATACACTTTGATCAAGCGTAATCGGATATGTGGAATTGCACTGATGCATTAGCTTCTCGATAATCCCTACCTAATTTGCTCTTTTAGAGTAGAAAACACAGCATTTGTTTGTTTTGAATGAGGATCTTAAATCGAAATTGTAAAAAATAATGGTGAGAATCTAAAAATTTAGAAGGTTAAATTTCCTCATAATTTTCATTCAATAGATATACACAAACGAAATTTTACCAGTTAGATCATTTGACTAAAAGAATATTAAAAGAAGAATCTATTTTCTGATCTTTGAGTATCTGATTCTATTACTTTACTTGTTTTGTCTTTATTTTTTCTCGATGACGTTGACCAAAAGTTTGAAAATGTACTAAAATGTCGAGGGTTCGATAGAATTTAGATGTATCTTGGGATATTTATATACTCGTCTATTTTTTCAATTATCAATCGTTTTCTCAGTCAAAATATGACTATCATTATCGATTCCGTGTCTTACGATTAATGAAAATTATGCATCTTCGACGGTAAACAGATCTATTTAGATATTTTTGTTTTTGTTTTGACAAAAAATATCGGAAAAAAATCGAAACGCAGGTTAGTTTAAAGTATTTTCAAAAATATAAGAATTTCGATGTCTAACTGAAAAATAGATACGTACGTGAGTTTAACTATGTGTTGTGTGAATGTTGATACATCAGATTAGGATCTTAATAAGATGATGTTAACGATAGCGATTATTCTATTTATCGAATAGGTAAAAGAGATTTGAAATCTTCTGAAGTGAATTACTTATTTTATTTGTGACAATCATATAAAAACATTAAATTGTGCTGGATTTATATTTAGCTGAGTATTTTCAAGTAAAACGTAAAGAAAAATTAGGAGCAGATAAGAATTCAAAATCAACACAACTGTGTTTGAGATTTTTAAATGTTAGAAAGTATATGGTGTAGAGAAACATAGTATCTAAGTGCATCTCATTTATTTGCGACCACTTTGCTTTTGTTTAATCTACTGCGATAAAGTACAAAAACAACTCCAATAGTTCTATTTATTTTACATGACATCCTATCGAGACAATTTTAATAAGCTCTGAATTAGAAATATAATGTGAAATCAAAAAGTAAATTATTATTTAACCCTTCTGTAGTGTACAATGAGCTTTTTTTAATTCTCGTGAAATTTTACTTAAGTTCTGAAAGAAATCTAATAAGAATAAGTAAAAAAGAAAGAATAATCACGATGAAAAACATGAAGATTTTAAAAGATAATCAATATCGATTTATTCTTTTCTCGATAAATGAAAACTCCTAGTAAAATCACATCAATATTAACTATCGAAAAACTCAACCTTGAAATGATCTAAACACTATTAGATAAAAATAATTTCTGTTTCAGGGTATCAAGGAAATATAAATCTATTTATTCATTTGAGAGGCAATACAAAATAAATGTTCCTCATATATCATTCGATGAACGTTCGACTGTATAGCATTCACACACTGATTATTTTTCTATCAGTTCTAGATTAAATAATCTATTTTTATTGATGATAAAGATAGAATCATCACAAAAGCTCAAACAAAAATCTATCTTCTCATAATTATTAGAAATATGAAAAGCGAAAGCAAAAATGATTATTGTTCTACACTGAAAACCGATCAAAATGATATTGATACATTTCTTCACAAATAGATAAACAATTATAGATAATGTGTATTTATCTTGTACCTAAACTTTTATCGATGCCTTAATTGAACTATTGGTAATTTAGTATTAATATAAATTTGAATTATTTTCTTTGAATAAATCGTATAATATTAAAAATTAAATAAAACTATTGCATTTCTTTATGACAGTCTCGCTTAAAACTTTATTATACTTTTCATATACTGTTTTCTATGATAACATAGTTTATAGAATAAATTAATTTCACTTCATAGAAAAAATTCATAGTACCAGACGCTTAAAAGAATGACACTATTTATTCATCATATGCAAAGAGAATTTCTAGATATAACACTTCTGAATTTTATACCCTTGAACAGTAACTTCGTCGAGTACTGTCAGTTTACAAAAAGTAATATACAAATACGATTTAGAAACATTTATCCAGTATGAACATTGCCTTAATGAAAGAACACCATTTTTTGGATACGATAGATAACGTTTTTTGTTATTGCTAATTTTTTAGGAGAGAGAGATAAGAAGTTTCACGTAAAACATCTTGCTCTACTTCAGCGTTTTTTCTTCATATTTCAACTTACCTTCAACTTTTAAACAGATCTTGCTTAAGAATTCTGTGGAGTCTAGTCGAATATTAAAATCAGGTGGACTATTCAGTGTTGCTTTTATTCTTTCTAATTCTTTTGTCCAATTCTCTATGTCGGTGTCCATGAAGCCACAATCATCAGGATTCTGACGAACTTCAGTGATTAAACTTGCCAATTTCATTTCTACTTGTGGAATACAATTTTTGACATAAGGGAGCAACTCTTCTCTATTTTTTTGTGCCACTCGTCTAATTTTTGCAATCGATTGCGTTTCCCATTCGTCAATATTTTTCATCAACGGATGTTGTTGTGGATCATTAATTAGCGCTTTAATTTCTTCCAGAAGCTGATTACAATTATCAGCCACTTTCAGTAATTTTACATGTAGATGATCACGATGTTCCTTATGATGAGGACCACAATAGAGTAGTTTTGAACATCCTAAACACGTCATTGTTGGTCTTATTTTACAATCTTTGATGCAGCAAGACTGTATTGTTGCCATTGCCATGTCTTGAGTAGTTACGAGAATAGACAAGTGCCGATAAATGCAAAAAGAACGAAAGAAATACGAAGCGTTTTATACTGCAAAAATAAGTGACTCATATTAGAAAATTATTTGCAAAAACTATCAAAAATATGATGGATGAAAGGAGACGCGTCGTCAATATATACATGTGCACAACCACACATTATATATTTAGTTTCGATCAAAGTTTTCGTTTCGTACTGTTACGGGTTTGAGCCCTCACGTGTTTTTGTTTTTGTTTTTATTATTATTATTATTATTTTCTTTATATTATCTATCATTTCTCCATAATTTGAATTTACATAATATTTCATCTTTACGACGTATTTCGATAGATGTCATAATACCCAAACATAGGGTAATGAGAATCAACCACCATAATCCCCAAAGAGTGTTCAAGTGAGATGGACTCGATATCGTTGCACTAGCTAACGCATACTTGCTAATGAATTAACAACTATCGGTGCATTTGGTGTAATAATTCTAATGGTAATGACTATATGTTAAAAGCTGAGGAATTTGAGTGAATTTGGTGAAATGACTTTTGATATGACTATATGTTAAAAGTTGAGACATTTGAGTGAATTTGGTGTAATAACTTTTGGTCACTGTTGGGGTTAAAACTGACTGAGTTATAACTACACCAAATTCACTGAAATTCCTCCGCTTGTATCATACTGTCATATACTAGTGCACTCGATATGGTTTCAGTCTTGACTTTCGTAAATTGGGGAAGTAGTGTTGTAATGGTGACATCCGTTGTGTTAAAAATGTCGTTACCCGGTGTAATGGGATTATGCCTTCACTCACTTTCTACTGCTAAAAAACACGACAAAACAAAGAAAACAAAATAAAACCTGTCGCGATTCGCTCAACGACTGATTCCTACAAAACCAACACTAGTTACAAGTAGAACTCGACAAGCTCTATCGAATGGCCGCCTTCCAATTCAGATTAGATGCTTTACATCCGCAGAAATCGACTGATATCTTCCCAAAAGCTAGATTCTGTTGCTAAAACCTGTCGTGATTCGTCTTTGATAATTAATAATACAAAACATGAAACAATCCTTTAAACATTAGTGTTAAAATACGCAAACAAAAAATATTGTTTCATGTTATCTTTTCTTCGCAGATCACAGTATATTATCAAACTTTTTCATGTGTCATCGATGAAAGTCACTGCCACAAGCAAAGTAGAGATGCATATAAGAAACGCCGGAGACATTAAAGAAACATAAGAGAGGCAATAATTAATGCAAACGAACCGGAACGTACTTAAGAAAATTATCTCGTTATCATTTCCAATTCATACAATGAATCGAATTCAGATTTTTGCGAACTGAATTTCTGCATAATCACATTGACAAACAATCTGTACCTATTAAAAAGTAGTTCATATTTTAACCTAATTCAATTTCTCCATCGTTTCACTCAATCATAAAGAAATTCCAGTTCCAAGGCATTACAATGCATTTATGTAAATTAAGCATTAGTGCTATTCACGGTTAGGGTGTTTCACTACATAATTTTATCTTCTTCAAACTTTCGTTCATATTTCATAATATCCGAAAAGCAACTCAATTAATAGCATCCTTTAATCAAACAGCTATGCGCACGATCATTAATAAAAAAAACGAGCTCATGATTTTTTTGCTGTTAGTCAAATATGCATATTCTATAAACGAAGTCATTTCAAACAAAAACGTTCCAACATCTTTCAATCTTGCGCTGATTAAAAGAAAATAACGAGCATATTATTATTTT
This sequence comes from Rotaria magnacalcarata, assembly GCA_900239745.1. Classification (NCBI taxonomy): domain Eukaryota; kingdom Metazoa; phylum Rotifera; class Eurotatoria; order Philodinida; family Philodinidae; genus Rotaria; species Rotaria magnacalcarata. Next base: position 4,589 of record OENM01001146.1, on the reverse strand, counting down.
TCTTTCTCAGATTCACATATATGAGTGATTCGTGAACGGCACTTTTTCGTTCTCTCCTCGCTATGCATCGGAAGAAAGATGCCCTTCACTATTTCTCCTATTCGTAACATTCTGCAGGTCAATCAGCTTTCTTTTGCTCGATAGTTTCGATTTCCCTGCTTCTCGAACCCTTTTACGAAAAATATATCTTCGATTTCTTTTGCGTTCCAATTTCAACACAAATTTATTTTAAAAAAATACGTATATATAACATTTTTCACCGATAATTCCATGAGAAAATCGCTCATAGAGCGAACATAATTATAAAAATTCAATAGAATAATTATTGATTTAAAACCGACGATGAATACTATCTTCTTTCAATAGATTCAAATCGATTGTCAAAAATGGGTTGTTTGTTTTTTTCGTATTGAAATAGGAGAATATGAAAACGTGCTGCAACTATATTTGAATTGAGAGAAATATATAATTTTTATTGGAAAATTCAAGGGGAAAACAGCGGACTTTTGGACTTGAAGTGACTTAGAGCTACTTTACGCTACTTCGACTTACTTCGAAGTACTTGAAGTTACTTCAAGTAGTTTGCTTTGACGTACTTTTCAACTTTACATTTACTTGAAGTTATCTCAAGTTACTTGTTCTAACTTTGTGCTACTTGAGTGATACTTTAAGCTACTTCAATGGACAAACAGAAACAAGGACAAGGATAGATATTTCCTACCAAGAACATAAATGGCGATAGATGAGAAGTTAACAATTTTTTGTGTAATACGGAAATGCATAAACAGAAGTAAGATGTGTAATATGTTTAAGGAGTGTTAAGAAAAGATGTCTTTGAAAGAATACAGTATAACTCATAAGAGGACAAATGTAAGAAACAGTTTGAGATACAGTTATTTTATGTACAATGGCAAAGTGAGTTAACCGTGCAGACATTTTCTTTTCAATAATCTTATCAATAATCTTATGAAATAAAAAATTAAGGTAAGAAGGAACATTGTTTTCTATTTATTTTATTTTACTGATTCGGGTTCGTATCTCTTATTTCTGTTATTATTAATATTATACTGATGTTTTCTTTTTCTTGACCTCTTACTGCGGTAAAAGGCTGATAAAACTCTTTGGTGGTTTTTTTGTGAATGAGAACTTTACTCAAATTATCTGTTAGACGATGTGCATATACTACTGGAATGTCTTCTAAAGGTGTTCCTTCAAGTATTTCGTGCCATATTTGATGGAATCTTGCTCCAAATTGAGCTAGTGATGGAGTATATGAAAAGTGTACTAGAACATCTCTGTTAAAATCAATTCCTCTTTTTTTGCTTTTTAGTCCATTGTGCATCTAAAACTTTTTCACGAAACATTCTGTGTTGATCACTGAATAGTAACTCCGGTTCATTTTTTCCTGTAAGAGTTTCATAGAATCGATTTACATTTTTGTCTATAAGCCTTGGTGGGTATTTGTTTAATAATAAACTTATTCGAATTTTTTGGATTTCTTCTTTTAAATCATCTACATGCGAGTATATACGAGTTGCTCTGAGCATAACTGAGAATGGGATGTTCTTTAAAATGTGTAGGGGGTGTGAAGAAGGAAATTGGAGCATGTACGATTGTGCTGCAAGTTTTCGATACACTTTTGTTCTGAAATTGGGTATCTCGACATTCATTCTAATGTCCAGACAATCGATCGATTGATCTGTTTCAAATGATATCTGTATATTGGGATCTTTCTTTCCTAAATCAATGAGTATATTATTCAGTTCTTGAGCGTGTGAGTGTGAGTGGGACTTCTTCTCACCCTGGCTACACGCACACCCACACCCACACCTCTACCCTTGCCCTGTAGGGCAGGACAGGATAGGACAGCAGGGCCGTCCTGCCCTGTGCTCAGCTCTGATTCGGATCCCTAGTGTTGAAATAACATCGTATAATCGTCGAATACTACTGTCGGATTGTGACGGATCCAACGCTCGACTCGGACTACCCTCTAATGTTGACTTGAGGTATTAATTAGTGGTCAATAATTAAATGCTTTTTTCTGTTGGATTCGTTCGTGGTTCCGTGACCCGGAATCCCATCGAACTTTATAGGCTGGTTGGATCCGATATAGGATTCATTCAACTGGGTTCATAAATCATTCTGCTATCTAGTGAATACATAGTCCGAAATTTTCTTTTTTATTTTCTAATCTTTTAATTTTTCAATTGAACAAAAATTTTCTGCATATTAATTCTTCTATTCTTTTTAATTTTTTTTGATTTTTTGATAAGTTGAAAAACTTTTTAACTTTTCTAGTTTTTATTTGTTAATAATTTTATTTTAAAAATTTTTGCTGTTACTTCTTTTATAAAACTTTTATTTTATAGTTTTCAAGTTTCTTATTTTCTGTACTTAAAACTTTTTGTTTTAACTCACAATAAAAATGCAAATAAATTGAAAATCTAGTCTATATCATATCTCTTGTAACAAACGCGCCGTAACCGCGATCGCACTGTGATTCATAATTGCGAAAAATGCGACCCAATTGCGCATAACTACGGTTTTTTCATCGTAATTACACGTAACTAGATCGCAATTTTCCGCAATTACGGGTCACAGTGCGATCAAAGTTTCATCGTAATGAAACGCATGAGCGTTTTCTTGATAATCAGCGAATAATGTCTCACATATTACATGACATGCCATTTATTTGTGACAAAAAAATCAAATCAGGGCCGATGTTTTTTTCCTTACGTGTGATTTAAAATAAAGAAAATTTCTTCCAATCTACGTCATATGAAACGGGTGTATGTGAAAATTGTCGTTCCTACGATGCAATGTCAATATGATGATAGTTCTACACGCTCTCACCGTTCCGAATAAATTTAAGATGAATTAACATTTCGCGCTATAGTACGCTTTGGAAATGCAATTTTGACTATACCTAGAAACGAGCAATATTAGTATTTTTTCTTGATTACATTAGAAACCAATAGAAAAAGAAATGAAGTAAAAGAAAGAAATTCATATTTTTCAGTAACTAGAGAAAAGTAAATTCACTAAGCTCATGTTGCATTACTACTAAATATTATTCTTTTTTTTGTCGTGCATTGTTTATATCTTAAGAAACAAACGAATGGTAACACAAATAGACGTTTTGAAAATAAAAAAAAGCTGAGTAGATTTACTTGACAACCACACACAACATGATCATTTATATAATGTGCACACTATTGTAAAAAAAAGAACAATAGTTGCTGCGAGAGTATTTTATTTAACAGTACCCGATCATACACAGATACACACACACACACAGTCATGTCGGATGAAGACAACAATGCCATGGGTCCAGTGATGGTTTGTAAATTGAAAAGAGTAAAACTATTCAATATTTGACATTGATAATTTCTCGTTACAGGATGCAACACCTGAAATCCAAGCACTAGCGTAAATTGCTTAAATTAGAAATCAATCGTTTGATCCTGATGAATATCTTTTTATTCGAATTGCTTATAGGGAGCGTCCAGAAATCAAAGAAGCAGCGATCGATGCACTACACAAAAAACATCGCGAAAATAGAATACACCATTTCACTGAAAAACATCGAGAAACACACTTGATAAATTGGCAGTAAGTTTTGTTTTCGATACTAATTATTCTATTGTTCGCAAAAAAATGATGACTTTATTTTTAAATTAGAGTAACGCAGTATGCCGAAGAACAGGTAGCATATGGGATAAATTATTTTATGAATGTATCTATTGGCGATGGCTTATTCATTCATATATAGGGATGCAACGGTGACGATTAATCGTTCACCGTTCCACCGCTTGAGACGGTGAAACGGTGACGGTGGAACGGTTTTTGATCGTCACCGTTGCATCCCTATTCATATACGAGTTCATCGACGTCAAGACTGCGACATGTATGATTTCTATTCATTACACGAAACTATTAAACACAATGTTGCGACGTGTATTTTCACCGAGGGTAAATATTTGATTAGAACTTGTGTTGTTCACTTTAATTTCGTATCTCTTCTGTTTCTAGATGATCCATTGACCTATTTCAATTACTAATTAATTGCAAACAGCTGAAGTCGGAACGATACGTAGTTAGAACAGACACAATTTCACAATATCTTTCTCCATTGAATCCATATTATCTTTAAAATAAACTAACATTTTAGTCATTTAGAGTTATCAGTTTATCATTGAATGACTGCCAAAGCGCTGGCCTCGGATTCGTCCTATATTTCCTATATTTAAAAAAATTCCTATTTTTTCTTCTATATTTCGATGAATTTTCCTGTATTTCCTATAAAAATGAAAAAAAGTAGAAAATTGCTAAAAAACGCTCTTGTTTTAGTATAATTTTCGTGTTTTTTAAGCAAATCTATTCGATAATTATTGATTCTTTTGTATTCTTAGACTTTTTTTACAGGGGCTCTATTTTATTTACAATTTCTTTTCACATTATCAAACGGATTAAATGAAAATAACTGACTATTTTAGGTAAAGATATTCAAACAAAGTAAAATAGTCTTTATAGATAGTTGTGTGTTTTTTAAAAGCTTTTATTGTTGCCTATCATATGCAGTTACGTAA
>OENM01001145.1:0-43356 GCA_900239745.1 Rotaria magnacalcarata | reverse complement strand
TTCCTTTGAATTCCGGCAGGGTTTCCGGCAGCAAAGATTCCGGCGAAATCCGTGTCGGATCCTGGCAGATTTTGGTGGGAATCATGCCGTCCTCTGGGGTAATCCGGTGCCGGTCCCGGTGAGTCCCGGCTGAATCCGGAGACAGGATCGAGTGACTTGGGTGGTTTCCGACACTCTAACAGACATATAAACCTAGAATGATGTCATATCAGATTGAGATAGAAATTGAAATATACTATATACGTAAATATCGACTCCAAGATCGATTTATTTTACTGAATATGTTACTATAAGAGAATTTTTATGATTTAAAAACCACCCTCAAAATGACTTGAATAGTACCTCATAGAAATAGATTTTGCATTCGTATCTGTATATTATATTAGTAATCTGGTTCTCTCTCTCTCTCTATTTGCATCTATTCATAATAATTTGACTGAACATTTACTGAGTACGTATATTTCATTGAAAATAGACGAAATATATCGACCCGCAAAACCCAGTAAATTAAAATCGCAGCAAAAGAAGGAAAAGAAAAATGAAGCTAGTGGACATTTAGCTATGCTAATGAAGGATCTTGTATGACAATGCAAGATCTTGAAAAATAGCATATTTCTAAGGATAATTAAACCATAAGTGAAATGAAGAAATCATTGAAAATAGATCTGATACTATAGGAGACAAAATAAAATATGATGGCAGTTAACAATGACGACATATTCACCAGAATCGATTTCCAAAATGTATTTGCCTTTAAATGAATGCAGAGAAAAAGGTTATCTTTGTCAGAATCTTTCTTCGATAGAATCACTAATGATTTATTTCGTCAACATCTTGCATGAACATGTATTTCAATCTTGGACAACCCCAACTTTTTTTAAATCAAGAGCTCATAGAAAATTTGAATGTATTGAAGAATTTAGTTCAAACAAATCGATACATCATTAACAACTTTACATGACTATGGTAGGCATTCAAACATGACTGATATATTCAAGGAAAGTTTACGAGAAAATCATAACCTACTTTTGAATCGTTGTTTTTTTCCGCATTATCTATTACCTTCAATAGACTCACATTTGACATACATGAAATAGTTTCTATAATCGATTAAATATAAGTTATTATAAATGGTATTTTACGAGATAGAAAACGCTTTGAAAATAGCTTAAAGGCAAATAAGCTCACGTAGTATATAATTTTATTAGTTTTCCTAAGCTCTCCCATTTCCTTCAAACGAGCAGCATTTTTATGCAAGATCTAATTTGTATTAAATTAAAGGAAATAGCCATGTATCATAGTAGCTCGAATGTGATATACCATGATACTGATTTATTTGGCAAAATTGTTTAAATACTTTAAAAGAATCTACGGTGACAGGAATGTAACATATGTTGGTTTGCTAACTTGAGCAGAAGAATTGGTGAGTATTAACTTGCCTGTTGTCAAATCGATCAAAAATATGACTAAATTATGTGAATCTTGATTGGCAACAATCAAATGTGTTCCACTAGGAAGGATATTGAAATGCCGAGGTGTACGTCCTTGTACATGTACATGTTGAATAGTAGTCAAGTGTCCTGTATTATTGTCAACAGCAAAAACAACTATAGAATCGTGACCACGATTTGATGCATAAAGAAATTTGTGCAATATAGGATGAATAATAAGTTCAGCAGCATAATTCGTCGATGTAAAATTTTCCGGTATTGTTGAAATTTTTTGAATTACTCTTATAGCTGGATAATGATTTAAAACAGTAATCGATGATGATAGTTCATTTATCACATAAACATACTTATGATTATTACTAAATATTATATGTCTAGGACCATCACCAGCCTGTATCGATTTTGAAATGTACTGCTTTTTTAATGTTCCATTCATCGATATGAATCGATATACATACAATTCATCTGATCCTAAATCAGCACTCATAGCATACTCCTCCTTTTTATCCAACAAAACACAATGAGGATGGGATGATGTCTGACTCTCAGGATCCACAGAGGATCCCATTTGTTGGTAAATTCTAGTTGTACGTTGAAGACGACCATTCTTTATGTCAAACGGTAATACAGTTACTGTACCAGACATATAATTTGCAACAAAAATATGGTGCCCTAATCTATCCGATGAAAGATAAATTGGATAGCTTCCACCAGTAGATTGTTGATCGACTATGGTCAATTCAAATGTTTGTTTCGCATTGATTTTGAAAACATTGACTGTTCCATTTTCTACTTCATTGACGGATAAAATGTATCTTTGTGATGGATGTATTAAAACAAAAGTTGGATTTTGGGTAACAACAACAAGCCCCAATGATTTCAACGATGAATCTTCAGTATTGAAAGCAAAAGCATAAATACCTTTACTATCATTTTCACTATTCCCAGTGTATGTTCCAACGTATACCAAAATGGGTACATTTCCATCGGTTTTTGCTGAAACCGAAATGCACAATATAACTAGTAATAATGGAATTTAGCTTTTATCCATTTGAAAATATTGGTAAAAAAGTGTATATTTACTTGTGATAAGCGCTTTGAAAAACATAAAAACCTTTGCCTCGAATACGGTCGATAGATGAAATGATCATTTTTGATATTTGTGCATAAATGTTATACTTCAAATATCACAACTAATACTTGGTAAGCTTTTTGAATGCGTTTGAAGATGTATCTATAAGAAGGTCAACTTTAGTTGCTTATTGTTAATTGAAATATATTTTCAAAATAAGGCATATGATTCTTCAGCGATGTTCAACAAAAGACATTCGGGTAAAGAAGAAAGAGAAATGGCGGACCAATTTGCGTGAGTATCGTTCATTTGTCAAACGCATTAATATCGATTCCTAATGAGAACACTGCATTGTAAGTTGTTAAATAAAATTCGAGAATAACATGCATGAAACAAGTAACTACGAAATATTTCTGTTGTAGTTTAATATATTGATAAAGTTCGACTACTCCAAACGTAGTATCAACGACTAGAAATCATTATTGTTCAGTTATTAATAGAATTAATTTGACAGCTATTGATTAGTTTTATGATGGTAAGTCATCTAGTCAAGGTTTTTATTCATATTTTTTCATGACATGACTTCACTGTGCTTTCTTCAATATGAGTTCGTACTAAAATCGAAATCGTTTTTACCGTTAAAAGCTATTTGCATGTAAATAATTAAACAAAACATTCTACATGCAGTGATTGCATTCAATGAATAATGTTAAACAAGATGATAGACAAGAGGCCACTCCTATATGTTTAGTTTAACGATCCTGTAATAGAACGAAGAAATGAATTCATTTTCTTCTAATACAAGTTAAGACTTCAACAGATAAATTTTAAGATCGAAGCATTTGAAGAACAGTCCAGAAAAAAAATATATAAAATATAGTTAGCTCCGATATCGAAGCATTGAATATGATGATTGTAGAAATCAGCAACGTTAGAGATTGACACGATGGTTAAGTTGATTCATTTGATATCCTGTTCTATTTCCTCCCACAGTCACAGTACTTTATGTCATTCTACAAAACCAACACATTACTCGATGATTTCCCGCCTCTACTATATAGATTATTCCCAAATACTCGACGATCATTGGTTGAGGATAAGACAGTTGTTTTATTAGGTCATTACCTTTTCCTTGACCACCAGCCATGACTATAGCCTCAGAAGTGTCCTTAATCTACTTCATTATTCAATGATTATCAGTGTCAGAAGTGAAGATAGATGAATCCTAATCAACAAAGACATGACCAAGAAAATTGAGTTGATTAAGATTGTCAATCTTACCCTTGCCCACCAACAACCAGGATCCCTTTAACCTATCCCAATATGGTAGCAATTTTCTTCGTTCTTGGCACAATCACAAATGTATAAAGATTCCTGTTCATCTACACTGAAAAAAATAAAGGTGCTGTACGGAACTTTTAAGGTTTGATGGTACCTTATTAAACCCTTAGAGTCATGGTATGGACCTGCGAAACCTTTTGTAGGTTTAGTACTAGAAAAAGTTCGGTGCGATCGTTTTATAAGGTTCTGAAGCGACAGAAGTTTCATACCATACTTTTGTGAAAGCCAAAGTTGAGTCAAGTTTCGTATGAAACCCTTGCACGTTTCGTAATATACCTCTAACAGGTTCTTCCAACTGAAAAATTGAAGTACTTTTCTGTTAAGTTCACCATCACAATCCTCCCTGATGTACGCTTATCCTTAAAACTATCAATCTCAGCTGTCCATTATAGACTTTTCAAATTCAATGTTTATATGAATGTATATTTAGAGTCAATGTCATTGGTTTTTTTGCACGTTGTCCAACGCAACTATTTGCCAGGCAATTCCATCTTTTGAATCACAATTTTTGTTCTTCTGTTTTATATTACCCAATTCAAACATTTATCACAAGTTGCATTCAATACTCACACTGCTCTTCAAATTTTTGAGGTGAACAAACAAGACAATTTTACTTGCAACAATTGTATTTGTTTCTTCTTCTACCATAGATTACTAGAATTTGTATTGAAAGGCTTACATTTCTTTCAAGTCATTCCATTCAACATTATTTCAGGTAATTCTACATTTAACACTATAACTATATCTTTGTTTTATATTATTAGGTCAAAACACTCGCTTCAGTTTTTATTCAACTTTCAGAAAGCTTCTTTCGTCCAAGTCGTTCACCTTAACAATATTTCAGGTAAATCTATATTTGGGATTACTGTATATACTTCTTTCCTCTATTGTAAATTATTAGATAGAAATACTCTTCTCACTCTAAATGTAAATCTGGATTTCTTTGTTGTAACGTGTTATATATAAACTTTCGCTTCAAGCTAAATTTAACTTCAAAAATTCTTTTCTTTGCACAAATCACTATGCAACCGAGTGGTATTTCAAGTCATTCTACATTGAACAATATAGGCGCTTTTTCATTGTTGTAGATTATCAATTGGTACTTATAGCTAGCCTCCATATATGTTTCTTTCATTCAGATTGCCCAACGAAACAATTTGGCAAATAATTTCAACACGAAAACTACGATCATTTTTTTCTATTGCATGATTATTAAACCAAAGTATTGATATCGATATGGATGTCATATTTTTACTTTGACTCGATTCAGATTATTCAAGTCAATAATCTGGTTATGGTCCAGTGTTTGTAATAGCTGGCAAGTCTGGCTAATTCATTGAAATATTTTCTATTTGTGTCTTATGTAAAGCCAATGAAGTAAGGTTGTTCGTTTGGTAGCCTNTTGTTACATTTTGAACGTCTCATCGTGCCTTCCCTAGAATCTTAATATCTCTCTCTGAAACTTAGATTAGGCAACTAGAAAGAACATTTTGAACCCGTTCCGAACGGTAATTCAGGGAGAGTCGGCCTTAATTTGGGTGAATTTGAAATAATAGGAAGAGTTTGCGATGATACTCATGCAACTCTGACGTTTTAACTTTGCGTATCGAGTTCTGTAAAGCAGAACTGCCATTATAACGGCCTGTCTGACCATCAGAAAATAGAAAATTCAAGATGAGTTGACCTGTTCATATTATCTTGACGTAGAGTGGTAACCTAACTGAGAACATTATTATTGATCCCGTTTATTCATTTTCTGTGTAAGGAATATATTTGATAATATGAGTTTTTGGAGTTTGATGATCGACGTAAAGATTTGTGACGCAAGAAAAGGATAACTTGGATCAATAGTGCTGCTCTCAACCAAACTCCTATTTTACTTCAGTATAATGTAAAAGCCAAAACAGATTTGAATTTCATAGTTTCAGGTAATTTAGTAAGCCGGCTTGATGACAGTTCTATTATGAAATTGGTATTGCGGAACTTAACTTGCGAAACCTAATTTTAATTTTGTCTATTGGAATAAGTTTCATACCAAACCAGTTTCGTACGATACTTAAAAGGGTTTAGAATTCGTTTCAAAATTCGAAACCATTTTAAGTTCGGTACGGCACCTTTTTTGTTTTCAGTGTAGATTGATCGTCACTAATTACTATAACACCATTTTGAGCCCATTTAGTAACAGCGGTAATACTTGAAAAAGACTGATCTAAATTTTAAGAAGTAACAATCATCCAAAAGAATAATCATTTCACTATACATGAAAAACTTAGCTCATAATATTAGTTCATCAAACACTTGAAGGTATAGATCATTGACCTATCTTATATGAAGTTTTAACCTGGTTTATACTGTGTTCGTTTCTTTCTGGCTATGAGAACGACACGAGAAACAATAAAGTTTATATACAAATCTGTGGGAAAGAACAAAATCGACAAAGATCTTGTAAACTATGCCTATATTTTTGATTCAACAAAGTTAGTTATCATTGGAGATTCTCATTGTTCTTTAAAGAAGGTTATGAATAATGAAAGATTATTTCGTTCTCAAAAAGATTCCTATTAGTTCAAGTCAATTTTGCAATGATCATATATATGAATATATGAAAGTAGTTAAATACCTAATGACACCGCAAAAGAAAAAATAATTACAGTGACTTTTTTACATAGAGAATTGACCATTTACTTGTTTTACATTAAGTAAACTTGACATAGTTATTTTTGAGTCCCACCAATTACACACTGCTCTATTGCTGAAAATGCTGATTGAACACACTTGCACTTAGAACAAAGATATTTTAGTTGCAGTTTTATCGTCACATTCACTTATGCTTTCACAAATTTCTGCGTAGATCCAGATATTCCAATCGATTGGATCGCCTTGCTTGATAATCACTTTAATATTGCTACCCTTTTTTTAATGAATGCTTGTTGCAGTTGATTAGTACAGTAAAATTGAAAATTTTTATATTGTGTAGGTGTTTCTGTTTTCTTTTTCCAAAGCTTTATTTTTATAAAGCTAGGTGTTAGTCTGTAGATTATACATAATCTTAAGAATTCTAGATCACATTTTCATTTTTGTATTTTTATCGATAGTTTCTCTGTTTTTCTGCTACTTAAAAATAAAACATCACCATACCCGTGGCGAGTTGCTTGCATATAATTTTGTGAAAGTGCAAGTGGAAATAAATATATTTGAAATATGATCTTTGTTGCAGTGTTATACTCATTCATTACATATTTATTTCCACATGCACTTTCACAAAATTATATTATTATATGTTGACTATGTTAATATTATGTAAACACAAACTTAGTAATGCATCTGAATCGAAAAGTGTAACACAGCGGTTTGAAAAATGATGAGATACTAAATAAATACAGAATGAATTGTTTCAGATAGAATCAATTCACTTAATTATGGAATCAAAACTCAGGTGAAATATACGGCATGTAAATGATTGTGTACAGTGTATCGCATTGCAGTGTCGAATACGGCATTTCTTTTTGGCGGTCTAACGTAAATATGTTATCTCTTCCCTCAGCCATATGCGAGTCTTATTTACAGTGTCATTAAACTATCAAATAAATCTATCTGTCTATTTGTTTGCTTATTCTCATTCTATGCGTACAGAATTGGTACTTTTGATTAGCAAATACACATGTATAACTTGCAAATTTCATGAAAGTCATTTTTCTTCTGAAACCATCTACGTCTTTAGTTATTTATTATTCTCTTCATTTAAAATTGATTATTCTTGATGGGTATTCATTTTTCGATCAATGCACGTAGAGAGTATAACATATAATTGATGCTATAAGATTATATTCAGAGTAAGATTAATATTGACAAATGGTCCAACGAGATGTAAGAAAAAAATACGAGAAGAAAAAGAGGACAGAATGAAAAAAAATCATCTCTTATCACTTACGCTACAGAAAGGCACCAAAGATATACAGCTAAGTATCAATTTACGTTTTTTTCGGTGTACTCGTCCTTGTTCAAAGTTTTTTTTACATACACGCAAATATAAAAATCTTCGTAAATTGTAAAAAAAATAACGATAAATTAGAGTAAAATATGAGGTACCCTTTAAGAGACATTGTTCCCAGTCCCATCAATGACACATGCTCCAATATTATTGTGATAATTCTGCCTTTAAGATTAAATAATTATTACTTTACGAGTTCGACTAAAATTCATAATACATACGATTTGAGGACAGAACAATAAGATCCTAGTATGATTATCATTCAAATAAGTTTGTGTCAGATTTGAATCCTCTAGGTCAAGTAACTTGTGAACCAATTTATATCGAGGAGAGATTCTATTAAAAATATAGATACTAACGTTTTATTTTTTTGTTTTGTTTATCGCTTGATTTATTTTTATATGACCGACTCACCTTACGGCGCTACCCGCCTTACTTATACCGAGTTATCTGACTCAGAAGGTCACATGTATAAACCTATTGACAAAGCCTTCAAGGAGAGACGAGAAACCGAGATAAAGAAATTACAAATAGTTTAAGAAAAGACAAACTCACATAGATGATTGAAAAAGGTATGACGATCATTTTCAAGAAATGCCGAGAGTCTTTTGATCGGTCGACCTACAGGCATATGCCTTAGCTACGCTTTAATTCGATAGTGGTTATACAGTTTCGTGAATAAGTGCTTGTATTGAAGGGCACATTCGAGGAGAATTGGATCATACTCTTGAATGCTTTTCATGCGCATCCGCAGATACTAATGTTTTATCAATCAACTGAAATATATTTTAATTCTAGAATTTGTGATACAATAACAAGCTATATAATTTATTTTACTATGCAGTCTGAAAGTATCGATATATTATATTAAACGAAGTTAAATTAATGAAATACTTAAAATCAATGAAATGTAACGGGTGACCATAAAGAATTACACTACTTTGTTTTCGCCATAACTCAGTCAGTTTTGATGCTATTAGCCAAAACATTTTTCAAAAAGATTCGCTATTCAATTCTTTACAAAACCATATGTAAATGATTTTTGTAAACTACCAAACGGCTAAGTTCTAAAACGAAGAGAACAGGTTTCGAAAATGTTCAACTTTCTAGCTCAAAAAACCGTTTTTCCTCAAATTTGCTTTCTATGAAAGAGTTACGAACGAACTAAGACGACCATCTTAAAGAGCATTAAATTCTAGACAAGATTCATGTCTTTGACAATTTTCTTGATAAAAAAAGTGTAAAAATTTCAGGATAAATTTTTTCACTTTTTTGGAAAAACTCAACTTTCATTTCATGTTTTGCTGGTTGCACCAAAACGCATGCAATTTAGTAAGAAAACNTTCTTTATTGACGAGGTTTTTTTCTTTAAAATTCAACATACTAGACTATATCTCTGCACACTCGTTCGAGTCATTCAAAGTTTTGCTTGCGATTGGTTTTCGTGAAAACCCCAATTGAGACGTTTCGGACGAGTTGTCGGAAAATATCGACTTAATACGTGAAGGTCACTTTGAAAGAAAATCTTTTCAAGGATATCGGAAAAAGCGTATTTGAACATGCTAGAAAATGCTTCTCCCGCAATTTTAGCCTGCGTATAAATTGTCGAAACGTACTCCAAATATTAATGCAATTTGAGCTTGAAAGTTGAACATTTTCGAAACCTGTTCCCTTTGTTTTAGAACTTAGCCGTTTGGTAGTTTACAAAAATCATTTACATATGGTTTTGTAAAGAATTGAATAGCGAATCTTTTTGAAAAACGTTTTGGCCAATAGCATCAAAACTGACTGAGTTATAGTGAAAACAAAGTAGTGTAATTCTTTATGGCTCACCCGTTACTATACAGATCTATTTGCTAAAGGCAGCATAATATATTTCGAAGGAACCTCTATTATTGACTGCCACTAACAGATAAAACGAGACAAAAATTTGATAAATTTGCTTATTCCTTTTTAAAGCATTAAATCAATCCTGTTTTAGAAATAGTAAGAGTCTGCAGAAAATATAGTAAGTTATATTGTGTTTCTTAAATATGGTAGTTTTATTGGCTCAATGTGTATGACTAATTGTCGAATGTGACAATAAAAAATACACATAATTTCATCTAAAATCAATCATTATATTTCGTATTGATATAAAGAGTCTCATTTTTTATGACACACTTGTCAATTAGAAAAAGAACGAAAAAAAACATGTAGTATTTATTTAAGAACTCAATTATATCAATATATGATACAGACAGAATAAGGTAAGAAAAACGAGAGACCATCAAAATGAATCTCCTGCAATAAGAACTAGATATAACAACGGTTTCTTGCGCTTTTACTGACTGCTTTATGATTATAACCGGTATTTTTTGCCTGTAAAGTACGATTCACTGCTAAATTAATCCAATTTTTGGGGCATGGAAGCTTAATAAAATGACTTCGAATAATCAATAAAGAAGCATGTCCTATCTAGATAAAGATTTTCTGAAATATTCTTTCAGAGCTAATGAAGATCAGAAACACGAAAAATTATCATTCGTGTAATGAAAATCTTTGTAATAGAATTGAACACCTGAGTCTTTCTATATGTATTCAGCCTCAAAATTGATATAGCATTTCATTTATCTTCACCAAAAATTGTACAAAAAGTTGAGAAATGATCACTCCCTTCTAGAATAGATGTCTAACAGTCACAACAGTCCAAGAGAGTCTCTGTTAAACAGTGGCGTACATGATAAAAGTATTACATTAAAAAAGAGATTACTTTAATGTAATTATATGCTTCAATGTTTTAGGTTCTATACCATTAAATTTATAGCGGTAGTAATGATCGAGAATATTTATATTGACAAATGAAACAAAAACTTAATACAAAACTAGTCGTCGCATTTATCATACTAGTCATATTGATTTGGTTCATTATCTGTCGTGTGCCAATATGTCCACATAGATCCTCTACGACATTTCTCTTCTCGTCACCGGAACTACGAACAATAGCATTTCAACAATGGGATATTCCAAAATGGGTCCAACGATATAATGTTAGTCACCTTTTCGATTGGACTTGGCATAAGAACGGTGACATTCGACGTTGTCGAGCATCAATATTTCAATCGTTGCACGCATTCGCATGCAGAACTACATCAGCAATGGTTGTCAATGATGTTCTTGATTATTTTCGTTCTCATCCCGACGAAGGATGTATCGTTGATAATGTGGCTCGTCTGCCTAACGTGATTCCACATCGATTACCTCGTACCCGTTCTTTGACCGAGACATGTTCTTCACTTCACATTGACCATGAATGGATTTTATGCAAGAAAAAACAATCAGAACTTGATAGTTGGCTTCCATCAACTAAACGATTTGTAAGCATTGCTGTATTCAATGCATTCATCGACACGGGCCATTGTCATCCAGATGTACCAGGAACAGTTTTCACTGAATATGCCACTTTTCATCTTCAACGCTGGACTAAGAAACAATGTGGTAATGACGCCATTTCGTATATTCCAAAAGTCAAAAATGAATATAGACATACTGAATTAATCGACTCAATAGGAAATTATCTCCAAGCACCAGGACATTTTGCTCCACAGCAGTTACCACGATTATTACGTTTGCTTGCAACTGTACCAACAACAGCAAAAGTTCTTGTTGCTAAAGGTGGTGTCGCTGATATGTTGATCGATGTTCTTGTTGAGCGCGGTATTGTTACACGTGATCGTATTGTTCATTTTGATGAAGATACTCGTCCGATTCATTTCGGAAATATTGTTTATCGTAGCGAACCATGGCCCTATTTAAACAGCAACGGTGACGGTCACTATTTACATGATCGAACAGACATGCAGCTGATTCATCGACTTATGGCTACGGATGAATTATCATTGACCGAAAAAAAAGATCGTATTATTCTTATCAAAAGAAGCAACGGACACGCAAGATCAATCATTGAACATTTAGATATGGCTGTATTCATGGCATCAGCCCTGAATAAATCCAAACTTTCGTCAGATCTTCGCATTGAAATTTTCGACGCACGAGGACATATTCGCGATCATATTGCTTTGTTTCGTCGAGCTCTTATCATTATTGGTCCGCATGGTGCCGGAATGATGAATATACTATGGTCATCACCAGGAACACATGTAGTCGAAGTTGGATATACGACTGGAATGATTTTTCCTGAAATGTATGCTGAGATGAGTCTTCATTTAGAACAGCACTATTGGATATGCAAAGGACATGGTGATTATTCTACACCGATNTAAAGTCAAAACTGATGCATTCATATTAGCTAAATGAAAAGAAAATTATCCCAAATGACTCACATATTGAAGGCTCTTTGAACCCTCTGAAACTAATGTTAGACTTTAACGTTTTCCTCTGTAGCAATTGGCTTGGTTAGACGTCACTTAGTTAATAATAAGTGAATAAAATTTCCTGCAGATTTTAAAAGCTCAACAGTAAATAGATTTTGATGACAGAACTCACCATATCATACATCGAGATATCGCAAGAGTTTCATTCAAAGATACATCACGATGACAAAAACCTCAAATTCATTTCTTTACTCATTCCAATTTCTCAGTTGCATTGAATCTAGAACAATGAACATATTCTTTCCAGATGCTTGATATTGTTTAAGACTGTCGATTTGTTTGCTCTCGTATTATCTTTATCAATCACAATAAAATGATAGAAATAGTCAGTTTATCTTCAGAACTCATACTGTTTTAGTATTTTGTGAGATGTTATAAGAAAGTACTGCTGACGTATGTGAGTAGAACTTCTCAATGAATTTTTAATCTTTTAGTCACACCCTCAAATTTCTGTCAGTGAAATATTCATCAAAAGTTTCCTATTAGCAAAGAAACATCTGTGAAAAATCAATGCAGTTAGTATGTTATAGGACACGGTCTGTGGTCGCATTTATCAAGGCGACGTATGCCAGCGGTTACATCTTCTCTTTTTCGATTGATAAAACCTTCTAAGTATGCAGCGCCGTTATTTAAAAATATTCTTTATGTTTTTCAGAGAAAACGTTTTTGACAATAAATCTATTTCTAGTCGTCAGTTACATTAATCTAGTTACCTTGTATCGCTAATAATATTAAAAAAATCTCCCCAGTGCAACCACATGATGAGTAATGTATCCAAAATGCATGAACATCTTCCTAAATGCTATATTCTTGAGTTGAATGAAAGTTTTAAAACTTTTCTAGCTGATAAATATAATTAGATTTTTTTTTAAATGGATGCTTCTAAAATTATATCAAGCACGACACGACATCTTGTTGCTTGAAGGATATTTATACACGCGCGTTTGTTTGATAGTTATCTCTTATCTTTCAAGTTGTGTTGCTCTTGACTTGCATTAAACAATCAGTTAGTGTGTAAAAGCCTTGTTCGCTTGCTGCAACAAACATTGAATATTTAGTCTTGATTGTGTTGAAAGATTGATATTTATTTTCTTAGAATTTGTTTTAGTAACCATTTACTATATTAACTATGTTGAGAATAGCTCCTTTTCGGCTGCTATTTTTGCTGTTAGTAACTAATGCACAATCATTGACGAACAGAAACACTCAAGCTAATCTCTATGAAGAGCAAATATCAGCACTTCCCGATATTGAGTATGAACAAGTCATCGCTGAGCGTTATCTTTTTGCTTCATGTGCAAATGAATCTACTATTTGGCCTATACTCACCAATATCAAATATGCATGGCAAGCTATTTCGCTACCAGACTATCACTCACAAGCTTCCAAAGGAGTCTGGCTTCTATCTGAAGTTATTAATGAAGATAAAGCAATGACTTCATCATTTGGTCAATATCAAATGTCCTGGATGCTGCTATCTGCCAATGCTACACTGGTAGTTTTATCCGAGATTAATGTGAACAATAATAACAGTTTCCTAGTTTCATCACATAATCCAATAACTTATTCGTCTTATTCAGCTGCTCTTATCACACCAAATAGTGTACAGCTGGTATTATGTGATATATCAGATGCTACATCTTGTAGAATCGTACAAGCAATATCTTTTCCCTCGGTTCTTGACAATATTACTAAAATCAATGATGGCTTATTTGTAGAAGATTTTGAACTTGCTGGTTGGTTATATATTGCTAGTGATTCAGGTTTACATGGATTGAACCTTGAAAATATGACGATTAGCCCTTACATTCATGGGATAAATGTTTCTGTCTCTTCATTATCATGGAGTTCAAAACGGCAGACAATATTTGCTGGTACAGAAACAAAGCTTTGGATTCAGCAATATGGTAATGGTAATGAAAGTTGGCGTTTTGAACATATTAATGCATTCATTGATGCACCGATTACTTCATTAGTATATAATGATGCACAAGATAAATTATGGATCGCACAAAATACAGGAATAACTTTACTCTCTCCAGTGGTCATGTCAACGGGGCGTCTCCATTGGTATTTCTCTAGATTAGCAGGACAAATTTCCGATCCTGGATCCGATATAGGACACTTGCCATTTGCAAATATAACTAAATTGAGTGTCAGTCATTCAAAATCAACTGAAAGTAGTGTATGGTTGGGTGGTGTTTATGGAGTAATGCGTTACGACTCGAATACAAGTGATTTAAATACATGGCGAGTTTTCAATAGTGCTAGATACATGCCAAATCGTGAATCACAAGTCAGCGTGTCTTCAATAGCTGCAATGAGTCGTGCAGATGATACACTAAATAATATAGGTAGTACTGCAGTAGCAATCACGAATCGGGGTCTAGCTGTTTTACGATTCGAAAAGTGGACCTTATCCCAAAAGGCAGAATATTTCCAAAATTTTCTCGATCAACCAGGCAGACATGATAAATATGGTTTAGTATCGGGTTGTAGTATGACATCTTGGGGTGATACTCGTACTTGTATCAAAGGACCGGATGATAATGATGGTCTTTGGACATCTATGTATTTGGCAAGTCAGGTCTTTCGCTATGCAGTGATAAGAGATCCCGCGATTAAAAGTCAAGCTTGGAAACATTTTGAAGCATTAGAACTACTTAATCAAGTTTCAGGTAGCCTATAAATCATCGAAATAATATCTCATAACTAATTTATTTGTTACTATTTTCTTATCAGGTATTCTTGGCTATCCTGGTCGTTCATTAGCAAAACGTACTGATTTCCCTCCTGATCCAAATTGGCATCCTTCTCCCATTTATTCAGATCTACAATTCAAAGGTGATACATCATCGGATGAAATTGTTGGTCACGAATTTGTCTATCCTCTCGTACATGATTTATTGGCTGAAAATGATAGTGAGCGGCAACGAGCCTACATACTAGCTTATAATATTACTAATCATATTTTAACTCATAACTGGTATTTAGTAGGCGAAAATCATACTTATACAACATGGGGTATTTGGAATCCTATTCAAATAAATGATGATAGTTTTTATCAAGAAAGTAGAGGTCTCAATAGTCTTCAAATATTAGCATTTCTATTACAAACCTATGCCTATAGTCACGAAGAACGTTTTCTCGATGGTGCCTATGTTCTCGTTCAATCATATCAATATGATGTCAATCTTATTAATCAAAAGACAATTGCTGTTTGTGATAATAGCTTTTCTGATGATGAGTTAGCATATTTATCGTATTTTACACTTGTTCATGCATTTCAGACTATTGCTTCATCAACTAGTTTCTCTCTAAAACAGAAGCAACGCGTAAAAGTATTGATTGATCAATTGTTTGAATATATGAAGATTGGATTGAATCTATCACATAAATACAAAATAATGGAAAAATCACCTTTCTATAACTTTATTTATTGTTATGTCAGTGGTCAAGTGAATCAAACCGAAAATCTATTTAAAAGGTATAACTTATCATCTAGAACGTCTTCTGATTTTGATTGTAATTCATTATCCAATGATGGTATATGGTATATGCAACGTTGGCCACTTGAACTTATCGATTGGCAGCAATTCAATAGTGATCGCTTGGATACTCAACTCAATACAGCAGCCCAATGCAATGCAAGACAACATTCATTACAATTGCTTCCACCTGATGAGCGAACTTCTGAAAAATGGAATTCAGATATCTACGCTCTAGATGATGGCAGTGGATTTAATGAAGATGATCCAGCCGCTTTTTTATTAAGTTATTGGGGAATGCGTTATTTCAATTTGTTAGGATAGACAACGAGAGAGTTTTTCAACACATTTACCATTAATTAAGTCTGAGTTTTTGTAATCTTTTAATTTCCTAAATGAATATCCTAATCGAGTGCTGGTTGAGCTCGTGTGTATTCTCCATTTGAACACTGATCTGATTTGCATAGATTTGTTCTAAATGTGACAACTCCCTCTTTCCATATTATAGACTGGAACGGGGATTTAGATCTTCTTTACATCTAAACCACATCCAAATTTAACTCAAAGTACGATAACGTGCAATAAACAGATATGAATTATCGAGTAAATCGATTGTTAATCTTAGGAACTTACATAGTTCGCTTTACATTGATTTTACTAAACGTTGTTTTGCAATAGATATAAAATTTGACGGATACATTACACAAGAAGCAACTTGTCAGATTCTAGTCGGTTAGCTACGATTTGATCAAATGATTGAATATAATATTAGTTCTTTTCCATAAATAGGAGATCACATCTATTAGATCAACGGAGTTTTGAATTTATTTCTTGAGGGTGTGGGTGTATCCTTCCTTAACCCAAATACTTACACTCATTAATTATATGCCCAACAGAAGAAGCTTATTTTAACTTATGAGTTTTTCCTTTTCCTCTACAATTATTTTCTTTTAGGCAACCATTTTTCAAGTTATAAAATTCCAATTAGTCCAATATATTACTTGAATCAATTATCTGTGTCTTTTGCGCTCATGGAAGAAACTTTACTTTTATCTGTAACTAATCTTTATTTTTAAATGTAAATGAAAGATTCATTTTCGTTTCAAAAATATAAATAATATGACAAGTAGTATTTCAAAAAATAAATGCAAACTAATACCCTTAGCAAATCAAGTAATTACAAAAAACACAATTTCTCTGATCAATTTTTCTCAGTGGAAAAGTATTTTTGTAGTCAATAAAATGATTTATTATCACGTAAAGGAAGTTAGCGACAGATTCGAGTTTTTTCTTGAAATTATTCGTCCCATTAACCGTGCCAATTGTTGAATGTAGCGTGCCAGATAAAATTCGATGAGCTCTATCTAATGCTATGTTCAAAAATTACGATAACATGAAGGCAAAAGAGGCATCTATCAACATACGATTTATCGCCATGGGACAAAATGTACACTTTTCATATTTCCTAAATATGTTCGATACATCGCTGTGCCACTTTTCAAAACTTATATCATTCGATGCAGCTCGATGAGCTCTATTCAGTAGTGTACTCAAAGATACCATCTTAAAAACTCATCAACCTGAAATACACAAAGTACCACTAAAATTCGGCAAATTTTGTGATACTTCATCTACCAATTCGCCCTACAACCCGTCCCAACACCAAAACCTAATTGATTCGACTCAGATTCACGAGCTCTATCGATTGATGTGTCCTTTGATGTAATAGTACTAAAGCAACAATAACATTTCTAAATTCAAACATGGTGCATTAGTCACGAACATTATCATTCACAGATTCGATCGAAAGTACGTGTCACGAAAGGCGTCTACCCCATTCGATGAGGTTCAATACGACCTATCGATTGATGTATAATTTTATATGATAACTAATTATAAATGAGTTATGGGATCTGAATTATGATGTTGTTATATAATTGAAGTAATTTTGTTTTCTTTGACGATTCCCCTGACTGTGCGTGCCAATGATGATCTATATATCATTCGATGCAGCTTGATGAGTTCTATCGATGGATGTCATCATTTACTATCAGAGTGAACAAGGGGTGTGGGTGTGGGTTTCTCGTCTTTTCGTGTACACCAACAACAACACCGACACCCACACCCTCAAGATGAAAACTTCAGCTGAACATTCAATGAAAGGTTAAGGAAATCAGGATGAGGACAGTTACTTGTTTAGTTTCTTGTAATCGACAAATGCGCAGATGGCACGATATTCCTCGAAAAAGAACGTTTAAAATTTCGCGGAGACACCCTTAGCTTTCAATTCGATGAAACTTACCTAACAGTAACGGATTACATAAAAGCAAATCATCATTCAGTACTGTGAGAAAGGACCAGATGTCTCGCGAAAGCTGCACCCATATAAAGCATCGCTTATTGCAATAATATATTTTATCATAGAATCTGATACTGATTAATATTAAACAATAATATGTTGCTACAATTGGCATCGCTAACTCTTCTAAGTACGATAATTATTGGTCATCCATTAGATGGTGTTTGGACCGGACAGTATACTGATGTCAATCCTCCTAAGAGTATACTTTATTTTGCCACATTTTTTAAACCCTCCATTGTGTTTGTTCTCTTTAATTAGCCTGGGACGTCACGTTGATTGCTAATCACGACTACCGTGTCTACAGTGTCATTTACAATCACGGCTTCTGCCAAACGGCTTGGATAGCACAAAATGGCTATGGCCTACAAGCTCCAACTCTTTTTCGAGAAAAACTCGTAACTGGTCCATGTGGAGAAGGAAGCTATCCGCGACTTGATTACAATGGCACTCTTACATTTCGACGTGGATCATCACCTGATAGCGAATTGCTTGGAACAGGACACTTAGTACATCAGACTAATGCGATAGGATGACTATCCAGCCTAATTGAAAATTTGAACACTTGATTTTCAAATAAAAGTTTTAAAAAAGCTTGTTAGCGAAGCCCCCTGAGGGGCTAAAATGTGGAACTCACATATAACTTTTAGCCTAACTCTACTAATGGGCAATACGTAAAGTGCAAAATCTATTGCTCATTTTAGTTGCTTCTCAAGACAACCGGTCCGTAGAAATAAACTGATTTACAGAACGTAAAGTGAAAAACTGTCTTAGACTGTAATGGTGCTATAGCCAGTGAGAAATTT
Organism: Rotaria magnacalcarata; assembly: GCA_900239745.1. NCBI lineage: Eukaryota > Metazoa > Rotifera > Eurotatoria > Philodinida > Philodinidae > Rotaria > Rotaria magnacalcarata. The sequence continues at coordinate 24,475 of OENM01001145.1, read as the reverse complement.
TCATGTAAAAAAACGGCAGAAAACGCGTTCATGAAAACATGGAAACATATCCTTTCCTTAAAAACGCTTTCTACGGTATAGAGGAAGCGTCCCTAAATGTATTATCTATCCTGAGAAAATTCTCTAGTATCCGATGCTACATAAAATCTTCTCCAATAAAATCAATGTGAAGAAAAAGAAAATCATGCACCTTGCAGTTATTATACGAAATTACAAGTGCCTCCTCTCAAAATCAGGAAATAAAAATAATTCACACAGTTTAAATTGATCGAGTTTGTTGATTTACCTATCTTCTTTTACGTATCATATAGGGTGTGAGTGTGGGTGTATCTTTCCTTAACATAAATACTATACTCATTAATTATATGCCCAACAGAAGAAGTTTATTTTAACTTATGAGTTTTTCCTTTTCCTCTACAATTATTTTCTTTTAGGCAACCATTTTTCAAGTTATAAAATTCTAATTAGTTCAATATATTACTTGAATCAATTATCTGTTTCTTTTGCGCTCATGGAAGAAACTTTACTTTTATCTGCAACTAATCTTTATTTTTAAATGTAAATGAAACATTCATTTTTGTTTCAAACATATAAATAATATGACAAGTAGTATTTCAAAAAATAAATGCAAACTAATACCCTTAGCAAATCAAGTAATTACAAAAAACACAATTTCTCTGATCAATTTTTCTCAGTGGAAAAGTATTTTTGTAGTCAATAAAATGATTTATTATCACGTAAAGGAAGTTAGCGACAGATTCGAGTTTTTTCTTGAAACTATTCGTCCCATTAACCGTGCCAATTGTTGAATGTAGCGTGCCAGATAAAATTCGATNAGTATCACAAAATTTGCCGAATTTTAGTGGTACTTTGTGTATTTCAGGTTGATGAGTTTTTAAGATGGTATCTTTGAGTACACTACTGAATAGAGCTCATCGAGCTGCATCGAATGATATAAGTTTTGAAAAGTGGCACAGCGATGTATCGAACATATTTAGGAAATATGAAAAGTGTACATTTTGTCCCATGGCGATAAATCGTATGTTGATAGATGCCTCTTTTGCCTTCATGTTATCGTAATTTTTGAACATAGCATTAGATGGAGCTCATCGAGTTTTATCTGGCACGCTGCATTCAACAATTGTCACGGTTGATGGGACGAATAGTTTCAAGAAAAACTCGAATCTGTCGCTAACTTCCCTTACATAATGAATCCAATTATAAAATTACGGAGTCCGTATTGGCTTTGCTTAAGTTATAAAATTCCAGTATTGAATTTCCTTAAATTTCACTATTGAATTTGTTTGAATTATTATATCTATTCTTTGAATTCAATTTAATTTAATTATGAAATGTACAATTTAACATTAAATTTATCAAATTAAATTATAAAGTGAATTTAATCCTAGAATTTATCCAGTTTGGTCCTATTATTTAAACTATTTTGATAGAGAATTAGTCGAATCTCAAATATCGGCATTGATACGATATCCGTAGAGACAATAAAACGAAAATATACTAAACATGCATGCGCTATAAGTAAGGACGGTAGAACAAAAACACATGCTGAATATATTACCCAGAAAGAGAGCTCGAACAATGGAATATCACCTTCGACTCCTCGTACATTTTAATCCATGCATTAATTTATTGTTGTCTTTTAAATTTTGTATTTGTTCCTTCATTTTTGTTTGTCATTATATTTTAATCTTAATTATATTCAATCTATTTTGTTCTGCTATTTTTATTGTGCTAAATTAAAATGTAGAGCCTCTGAAGAGTGTTTCATTATTTTAATAAATAAATAGCACGAAACGCGTCGACAAAATTAATCTCTACATTTATGTAATTATTTTCTTGAATTTAGCACAGAAAGAAATTATTTTATTTTTAACTAAAATTCGACTTTGATCGGTTGCTGAAAAGCAACAGTTGAGACTAGCAAATTGATCTATCTTTTCGCTAAGAGATAGATTGATTTGTTTTTAAATTGCTTTAAGTCCACCCACACCCGAACGTGTCCAAAGATAGCTCTGAAATAACTTTGAATAAGTTTTTTTCGCCTGGGGAGAAACCCATCCTGCAAAAAAACACCTTCGAGTAATATTTCTAAAAAATCCGAAGAGAATATGATTCATTGTCAATATTTGCATTTTGTCGTATATATATTTGACAAACAACAGAGAATGAATAAATGGGCATTAAAAAAAATCGCGTCTGAAGTAAAAAATTTCGTGGACAAAACAACAGTAGCAGTTGATCGTCGATTGAAGGTAATATACATCTCTATTTTTTTCTACTTCTCATTAAAATAGTGCGATTTATTTCATTCCTATGTCAAATAGCGTTTTATAGAAAAAAAAGAGTCGTCAAGTTGAATTGTAAGCTGATTTTTTACGGAAAAAATTCTGATGCCTATATGCGCAAATTATTAATGACTGTTACGTAGAAATATAAAACCATCTACACCGAAAAAAATCCGCAGAATAATCAACCATTTTACTCAAAATACGGTTTAATAAACCATTTAAGGGTTTATGGACCGAAGGGTTTATGACAATAAGGGTATATGAAAATGAGAAGGATATATGATGCCTATTTGAGGGTTTATTACTCAAAGATTTAATCAAAAGGATTTATTATTGTATCCACAAGGGTACATGATTGTACGTTTTCATTAGAAGAGTATGCTATTGTACGCATAAGGGTAGATCATTCTGCGGAGTGCGTGAAAATGTTTATTATTCTACACATAAGGATAGATTATTCGATGACTACAGGAAAATGGTAGATCACCCTACGGTTTTATGGGAGTGGATTTATTAATCTTCGTCTAAGGGTAGATTATTCTACGATTAGAGAAAAAGGGTTTATTATTATACACCAAAGGCTAGACCATTCTACATTTACGGAAAGCAGAGTTTATTCTTCTACGTCCAAGGATAGATCACTCAACCGCCATGATAAAAAGGGCGCATTATTACTGAAAAAAATCTGCATAATCATCTTTTCTTGCACTTGAGAACTTTATCAATAAACCTTTCAACGGCTTATGCCAATTTGATCAACTATTTAAGGGTTTACTGTTGGATGCGTTTATGAAACTGTAGGCTTTGAAAGCTCAAAGTGTATATGATAGTTATATGAGGTTTCTTATTTTACGATTTCGAGATAAGAGTATGTTTCTCAACCAATTTTTTTAAAATTTCGCTTCCTTTATTGTTACACTCGGAAGTGCTTACAAACAATGGTTTATGCATTCACAGCTGTTCGGTTGCACAGCCATGTGCGATACAAGCATACAAGAAACATCATTAAATTATAATAAACCACGTTTTGTAGATGCAATGGTAAACATAGGAAAAGAAGGACAATGAAAGGAGAGAAAAGCTAGTAATAATACGAAAAGGAGAAAGAAAAAGAGAAAAAGGAGGATTAGCGAGTTAAAGAATGATGTGAGTAACATATCAATTAATCACATGGCAGAACTTCACACACATAAATACTCAAGCCATTGAAGAAGCAGTGATTGATGTCTTTCACGCATAAGTCCAACTTGTTTCATTCGAAAAAAGAGTCCCGTATGATCATTTTTATTTTTATGAAATGTATCCCAATAGAATACATCGTTGTAGAAGGGTGAAAGACCTAAATTTGATTTTTCAATTCGTTCTAATCGTTTTTTATCTTTTCTTTTCACACATTCTTCTAATGACTCTTCATTTGTTATTAGAAGAAGATCTGTTGCTCAAGCAAAGGGACAGGAAGGGGTAAAAATGAAATATCCAGGCAAAATATGGGAAAGTGAAAACAAAGAAACATCTTCGCAAGACATCTTTTGAGAAGGTTTTATCACCTTTCATCCATCTTAATTTACTAAACGTTCTTTGAATGTTTTCAAGTGTTTTGTCTATCGTTGATTTCAAAGACATCTTATTTGTCCAAGTAAAACCAAGATATTTAAATTCTTTAACTACTTCTAGTTTTTTACCTTCCATATAGATATCAACTACTGAACTTTGTACTTGAGAGTGAAAAACCTGAACTACTGTTTTTGAGAAATTAACTGGTTGTTTTCATTTCTTGGAGTAATACGCTATTTTATTATATATTTTTGTTCCTGCTTCTTCTAAAAACTTAATCATCGGCTTAACTCCTCGACATGTAGGTGGGGATATTAGTACGTTAAGATTATCAGCAAAAATATGGTTTGAAAAACCACCTAAACATGTAACAAGGCCACTATGATAGACAATGAAAAGATAGGAACTTAAACTACTGCCTTGAGGCAAACCAATGTGAGTGTGAAATATTTTCGATTTATTCTCTCCAAATATAACATACTCTCGGCGATCATTCAACCACGAATTAATTAATTTCAATAGTCCTAAGGGTACGTACGCCTTTTGATAGTCAACATGCACTGCTAGTGTTGGAATATTTGCAGTCATATTGTTTTGATCCTCTTGATATATAGATAGAACTCTCGTGTGAAGTAAACAACCTGGACGAAATCCCAACTACTCAGCTGATACTAGTCTATTAGTTTCTGCCCAGTATCTCAGTCTTTCTAACATAATTTTTTCAAATAATTTTGAATGTGTTGCTAATAGTGAAATTGGCCGAGTCTGGTCACAGCGAGGTATTCCTGCTTTTAATTTCTTTAGTGTAACTATTTTAGCTAATTTCCACACATCGGGATATCTGTGTTCGTTTAGCCAAGTATTAAAACAATTTACTAAACAACCAATATAACCAGGTGGAATTCTTTTGATTATAAAGTTCGATACTGCATCGAAACCAGATGATTTTTTCGATTTCAACTTTAAAATATGCTTTTCTATTTCTGTCAAATTCATGTTTTCAATCTTTTCATTTAAAATCTGAAGTTTATTCATCAATTCTAGATACTCTGTTTCGATTTGATTTTCATGGGGATCTGACATATCCGCATTTTGAGCTTTAAACTGTTCTGAATAATAACAACAAAGTTCATCACTAATTTCTTTTTCTTTTGTCAACACTGTTTTACCGGTATCCAATTTCGAAAATGGTAGTGATTTATGTTTATATATCCGAGAGAGATATAACCAAAAAGCTCTATCTGTGTTGTCATGTGTTTCTTGAATTTTAGACAGAAGCTCCTGCCATTTACTCGATTTATATTTTACAATTTATATCTTTACTTCACATGACAACACACGTAATAATACTCTTGTCTCTTCATTTATATTAAATATTGTTTTCTCACGATAATATTTATTTCTTATTCTTTTTGCTTCTTTCAGTTTCTGAATAAGATAAGACGGTAGTGATGGACGGAATTTTTCTTTTTCTTTCCATTGTGTAAGTCTGACTTTTAGAGCAGCAAGAAAACGTACATAATTCATATACCACTCACCAGCTTCCATACCTCTATTTTGCTCATTTATCCAAAACTCCTGTAACAGCGTAAGAATGGCTTTATACGCCTTCCAATTCACATGTGGGAACATTTTCTTCTTATCAAAACCCACATTCTCACATGTTATCAACAGTGGTCAGCGATCACTGGTACCCATTTCCAGAGTATCTCCTCTTACCTCATCTATATTTGTAAATGATAGATCAATGTTTCTATTCGAACGTTTTGAAGAATGCAGTGTCGATGGAATGTAACGAAGATTATTTTTTTTCCACCCATTTCTTCAAGTTTCTACCTCTATTATGGATGGATTGAAATCACCAGTGATAATTATGTTTTCAATGATATATGGTTCTAAATCATCTAACATCATGATCTGACCTACTGGCCAGTAAAAAGCGATTACTCTTATTGTTTCAGAAAAACCATTAACATCAATAATAACAGTATTTTCAACATTAATTTCTATTCTTGTGCCTTTTAACTGTTTTCCTATAGCTACACATACTCCTCCACTGCTATTTGTACCATGTTGATGAAAAATATTGAAATGAGGCACCCGAGATGTATTCCACAGACTTCAGTAAAAACACAAATAGAGGCCTTTACTTTATAAACGATGTCAATTACCTCAAGGCATCTGGACCCATCCTTGCACGTTACAACAGAGAATATTTAATGGAGTTCGTTCTATTTGAATTTCTTTAGTTGAATTATTTTCCCATTGTAAGAGAATATTTTCTAGAGTACCTGATGTAAACCATTCTACAAGAATTTTTTCCATTAGTTTTTGATCTTTTTCCTGGAATCCCCATTGACAAAACTGTTTCATCGCCGTCTCTATAGGATTAGCTGTTTGAAAGGGAAAAAAGGAATTTGCTTCTACTCTTAAAATTGAAAGTCTGATACTCATCTATTTGCTCATATTTTGATCAAGTTCATTGTTCGTAGTGATATTAGGCGATTTTGAAGGTTGTTGAGATGGCGAGAGCTGTGGTGGTGGAGATGTACTGCGTTTACGTCGAGCTGAATAGTCCGATTTTAGATCACGCAATAACAGATCCACGTTACTTAATAGTTTTTGCAATTGTGAATGCTGGTCACCTAGTCCAGCAACGTTGTGAGCCATCACGGGCCAAATAAAGTCACAAACGATTGATACGCATATAGGTAATAATTTCTCCAGTGTTTCTTGATGAAGTTCCGTGTCCAAAGAAGATCGATTGACCTTATCGTTAATACGATCTAATTTTTCATCAATACGATGTGTATTCTCCTTCATATCTAAGATATTTTGGTTCATCGATACCAAAATTTTTGTTACAGCTTCACTTCCATTCATATTAGTTGTTGTTGCTTGTTGTGCTGAAGTCAGTTTCCACGGTGTAGCACCAGGCATATACTGTGGTAATGATGGGAATTCATTTTGCTTTGCTTGAAACTGCAACTATTGGGTGCGACCTTGAGGTATTGATTGGTGTAATTTTCCTGACGATATTTCATTGTTGACTTTAGCTTTTAATTCTGATCGATATTCTACCACTTTATCACATTCACTATATAATGATTGATGATCATCATTGAATTGAGCACAGCGAGCTCTATTCAAACAGATGTGCGTTTGACCATTGATAAGATTTTCTAGTTCACATTTATCTCTCATATGACCTAAACACCAGCAACGAGTACGAAATGTCATACGATTCCCGATCAGGAATTGAGTAATGGTACAGAGAGTATTTCCAATCGATATTCGACCTAATTTTATCGTAGAATTATATTAGCGTAAATCTTTAACAACAAATCGAAAATCATTTGTTGTTCGTTGAAAGTGATATTGAATACGTCTAACATTTTCAGCTGATTGAAGATTTCATTCATTTTCTTCTTTGACATATTCTTCATTGTACTGGAGAGATACGTAACGTACTACAAGAGTGAATGTATGAGGAATAAATTTTGGTTGTATGACAGTGATATTGATATTATTGATTTGTGACGGCCGTTTATCCATAGATATTAATGCTGCTACGATTCTTTGTTGTTTACCCCTAATTTTAATTTAATACCTGAATGACTGACGAGCGAGAAAGTGATTTAGATTCCTTGTTGTTTGAAGTGATCTTCAAGAATACTTGCTGCTGATATATAGGATGGACGGTTCTTCGAGTTCACATTTTGATCATATTCAATGAAAAAACACGGAAGGTTGCTTGAAACAACTCGTTTCAGCTGCTCAAATGGGAGACGACCTTTTTGATGTTCTGATATTTGTGGTTGGTGTTGATCTACCACAGGATTATTATTCAATGGGAGTAACGCCTTTGGAGGTGTTGATATATTCATTTGACCATATTCTTTTTGTTTTCTGTTCGATAAAACACGTTGTTGTTTTGATATTTGTGCATCATTACTATCACTTGAATCAAGATTTCGTTTAGGAGTTTGTGGCGGTGAAGCTTCGATTGAAGTATTTAGTTGTTGCAGATGTGGAGCTTCGGTAAGATGATGATGAATACCTAGTGCTATATTGGGATTTTGTCGGATGTAAGCGATCATTTTTTCCAAATCGTAGGCCGCTGTTGTGTTAATATTTTTTGCATTCGTTCGATTGATAGTTTGTCCCATTGCATTAATAACTGAAGTATTTAGTTGCAGCATTGATGATTGACTTTATTATTAGAGCGGTAGTTACTGTTAATTCCTCCCCTCATTCTAACACGAAGAGGAGGACGACGTTAAGAAAAAAGGAATGTAAACAAGCGCTTGTGCGTCTGCTCTCTCTCGAGAGAAAAGGATGAAGTGTTCTCAACCAATATCGGTAGATTATTGTACACATTCAAGACACGAATGTCTTATTGTTCTATTTCAGTTTTAATACACAACTTTTTGATTAAATGAGTATATTACTCTGCTTTTCTAGAAAAGACACGCTAACATTCCAATAAATATCTCATTATTCTACGCCTAGAGGCAGATTCTTGTACCTTGTCTTTCAAAATGTTTCTTATTCTGCGTACAGGGATTTGATTTATCTACTTTTTAATTAAAAATGTTAACTTTTGTACGTGAAGTTTTATGATTTACACCTCTTCGTTGACAAGAGTCTATTATTTTATCGCTAAAAGTCGACTTTGCTACTCTTTCACTGGTAACAGTGTTCCTCCTGTCGTCTAAGAGTTGATGCAACGTCTTTTTCATTTGCAGAGGTTTATTGCTCTACGCGTAGGCCTTGATTCTTCTACTTCTTTAGTCAGGAGGGTTTTAGTATTTTACGTATATACGTTGATTATTCTACACTTTCATTGAAAAAATTCGTTACTGTACGTTTAGAGATCCATTTTTCCACTTCTTCGTTCGGGGGATGTATTATTCTACGTAGGAAAGTTGATTCTGGTATACTTCGGTTGGAAAAGTTTATTATTGGACGTATCGAGGTTTATTCTTCTACTGCTTCATATGAAAGAGTTTCTCATTCTGCTTACAGTAAAACCTCTATTTGTGAACACCCCTCCTTAATGAACACCTTGCTATTATGACCGCTTCTATCCGGTCCCAAAAGTCGACTTTTCCTGGAAACAGATCTCTCCTTTATGAACAACTCCTTATTATGAACGCTTTTTACTGGTCCCGAAGGTGTTCAGATTGGAGAGGTTTTACTGTATAGAGGTTGATTCTCCTACACTTCCAATAGAAAAGTTTATTATTCTACGTATAGAGCTTTATTCTTCTACTTCTTCATATACAAGAGTGTGGGTAAGAGTGTAGGTATTAAAGACTCGACTCGCACTCACATTCACACCACTCACACCAAGGGGGAAGGAACGCGACTGCAGGAATGCGTACTTCCTTGTACTTCCACCGTACTTCCTTGTAGCTCCAATATACTTCGCTATACTCCCTTATACTTCACTTGTACTCTGTTATACCGCCTTTTACTTCTTTATAAATCGTAGTACTTTCGCATAGGCATGCACCGAACCCGAGAACATGCCGAAATTTCCGAGTTCGGTTGTTCCCGGGATCCAATTGATACTAAATTTCGACTCTATCCAAATCTTCCCTTCAATCTTATACAGTTTTATTAGCATATAGATTCCACTAAAGAATTTCTACCAAATGTATATGGAGACCGAGGAATTTGAATCTACAAATAGATTTTGAAAATTTTGAATTCGATTTTTTCGGTTAGGGAAGGATTTTTCGAGAAAATAAAGATTTCTAATCAAGGTTGATGAAAGGAAATCGAGGTCGGGAACTCGAATCTGCAATTGGATTTTCAAAATTTTGAGTTAATTTTTCCACAATTTTTTCTATAAAAGCATCTTGGTGTATTTTACAAAATTCTGTTTTAAAGAAAAAATATTTCTTTTTAAAAACGCTGTTTTCTAGAAAACCATGTAAAAAAATTGAACTAGAAATTTCGAAAGTCTAATTGCAGATTCGAATTCTTCGACTTCGATTCACTTTCGTCTACCTTTATTAGATATCTTTATTACCTTGAAAACTCCTTCTCCTAACCGAAAAAATCGAATTCAAAATCTTTGGAGTGACTTTAGATTCGAATTTCTCAACCCTGACTCACTTTCATTAACCTTTATAAAATATCGTTATTTTCTCAAAAACTTCTTTCGCCAGCTTAAAAAATCCTATTCAAAGTTTTCAAAATCTATTTCTAGATTCGAATTCCTCAGTCTCCATTTTCCTTTGGTAGAAATTCCCTAGTGAAATTTATATGCTAGTGGAATTTTATAAGATTGAAGGAAGATTTGAATTGAGCCTAAGCTTAGTATCGATTGAATCCCGGGAACGACTGAATTCCAGAAATGACCGAACGCCGAAAAGCTCGGATTCAGTGCATTTCTACTTTCACAGTACTTCATTCGCATTTCACTATGCCTAGATTATATCTCACTTATATTTAACCTGGGGTTTCTCTCCACCGGTGTACACAATTTCACATCAAGGTAAAACACTTTCTGATTTCTATGAGTTCTTTAATCGTCGCTACATTCATATAATTTGTGATAATGATGATGAATCCGAAATATTAGAAATGTATTTTACACAATTAATGAGAGACTGCATGAGATGATTAGAATCAGCTTTTTAGTTACTGACACATCGGAATTCTATGTTAATAAATAGAGACGGGTTCACGTTTTAAGAGAAAACCCTGATTAAATGAACCGTACTTTTTGATGAAGAACATTTAGTTTGGTATTATCGTTGTGTCATCCATATATAAATTTCTTATTGAATGAAGTGTAAGTTCATATAGCTTTCAAAAATGCGAAATAAATAATAGTTGTCGAGTGGAAACAATCTTAAAGAAGTTATCTCAGTAGGAATGTTAGCATTCTCGTTCCTCAGCATTCCATTTCAAGGAACGAGAACGCCTCTCAAAATTGCATTTTCTAGGTTTCTTTCAAAATGGCGAGGTTTCTAGACATGTTCGCTTGTATTATTATGTTTGGATTCCCAGTGTTCCCCCCCTTCCCAAGACTGGGAATGAAAACGTGACATGTGTTCCCTTCACTTTTAGCAGAAGGCTCCAGAATTCATTGAATAAAGGGCAATGTCCTAAAAATGACGATTTTTATAAAGTTTCACAGAAGGCAATTGGGATCGAGGAATCCAAATTTGCAATCGGGTTCTCAAATTGTGAGTTTAATTTATTTTTAATAAAAATATATTTTTTACTAAAACAGTCAGTTTCTAAGAAAAAGAAGTTTCTTGCAACAATAGATCATTTTTTGGTAAAAATTTTTTCAGTGGAAAAAATAAACCCGAATTTTTGAGAAACGAATTACAGATTCGAATTCCTCGGTCTCGATTGTCTTCGATCAAATTTTACAAATAATTGCTATTTTTCAAAAACACAATTCTCTAACGTGAAAAATCTAATTCAAAATTTTGTGGAATCGACTGTAGATTCAGACTTCTCGACCACGATAACGTTCGGTCAAACTTTATAAAAAAATCTTTATTTTCAGAAAATAGCCTTTCTTGACAGGACAAATCAAACTCAAAATTTTGAAAAACCGATTGCAGATTCGAATTACTTGACCCAGATTACCTTCGATCAAAGTTTATAAAATATCGTTATTACTAGGAAATTGCCTTTCGTTCAATGAATTCGGAAGCGTTTCATCAAAAGTTAAGAGAATTCATGTCGCATTCCTGTTCCTTGAAACGGAACGCAAAAGTTACATTGCGACAGAAAATTATCTTGTGAAAGCTGTTATTGAATGTATTATGCATCATGGTTTCGAATAACAGCGTACTTAACAAAAACTATGATATTGCTATGAGAGATCATTCATAGTCAACATGGTTCGTTGTGCTTCATCGTTTCTTCCCTTATAATTTCGTATTATTAATCTGTATTTCTCTGGTACTTCCATTGTACTTTCATGATGCGTTCTCGTACTTTCATGATAATTCCTAGTACTTCCACGATACTTCCTCGTACTTCAAAATACTTCGGAAGTATATGAAGTCTCGCTATCTCCCCCTTGACCCCACCCACACCCAATTATATATCATTTGATAGCCCGTCACGAGTACTCAAAGTTGATATAAATATATATGGTTTAAGCATTGTTCCCTGTCTGAATAGAACTAATTTCGTCGAGCCTCAATACTTATGAAACACCTACACCCTCTTGATTAGAGAGCGATGGGACACTTCGGGAGATTCCTTCATCAGCAAATGCCGTACTTTTATTGATTTATAAACAAAATGAGAAACATCTGTTCAAATCCTCTTTTTATTTAAGATCAGACGATTCGACATGGCTAGTAAAGAAGATGGTTCCTCGACTGCGGTAAATTCTCCTTAATGAATACTGTTTGAATTTCTCATAGGTGTGGTGTTTCTTTCGCTGGCTACATTGCAATAAAAACGTACAATAATATAGTAGTGGACGAAAATATTCGCCTTCCCAGTGTCAGCTACCATACATGCTAGAGGTCTGAAAACTTGCACGGACATACTCCGCCAAGAGTGTTGGTTAGTGGTAAAATTCGTCCTAGATTGCTTAAAAACAAAGAGAATTAGCATTGATGGCAATGAATGGCACCTATTTTTCCTTTGGGCTTTATAACTCAAGAAAATAATGGCTTTGCGGGTCAGCAGGCAGTTCATTATCTAGTGCTATGTTTCAGTTATCTACGCAACTAATTTCATGAAAGTTTGTGAATTCTTCTAGAACTCTGAGTAATATACTATGACTGTAGATATGAAAAAAAACTTATTTCCTACCCACTGGCACTATAACTCAGAAGTAGTTCTATAGATAAAGCTCACTCTGGGAAAATCTTCTCCTGTAATTGAGCATTACTGCCCTTAAGTTTTAGAAACGAACCTTGCACTGCATGGAAATGACAGGGTCACAACCATATTGTCGATGACGCAGAGGTTTCAGAGACATCCAGAAACACTATTATTCGAGCAAATGAACTCATATTTTGGATAAAGGAAGATCATGAGTTGAGCTCCAGTTACATACAAAAATACCAAGCATTAATTATATTTTGAGGGATCCACAAGAAACTAAAGTTATCACAGTCTAACAAATCTTATAGGGTATAATCATTCTTTACTCCCCTTCGTCACTTGACTTTTTACTTATTTTAGTCATTTTCGTCGTTTTACAATTAATACAAAATGTACAACACGCATAAGCATTGAAAATACTAAATGAAGTAAAAGGAGTAAAGGGAATAATGGGGCTAAAGGAAGTAAAAGAAGTCAAACATGATGCTAATTTTATGTGATTTGTTAGACCGGGATATCTTTAATTTCTTTAGGACCTATGGAGTATAATGAATAGATTAATTGTTGGACTATAAAAATAAATTCAAACGAAACAACACAGGAAATTAGACAGGTCATATAAAATGATTGACATAGAATTTCTGTTGTTTAGCTTTTGAGAGCAACCTCTAGAATCAAATATTGATATTTTCATGATAGAAATATCTAGCACCACCAACAGATATTACATTCAGATTAGTTTAAAAATTATAAAATGAACCCCTAGGAATCAGTAATATAATAGTAGAGAATTTTTTCCTCATAAATACTAAAATTGAACAATTGTATCCACACTGTTATTATTTAAGTATTGTTTCGATAAAGTTACATAAGTAAGTCTCATTTGATTTTGATATTATTCATCGTTTCTCTAAAGAAATATTATTCGATACTTCAACAGAAAAAAAACAGAATTCTATTCTACATCATCAGAAAGATATATCGACCAGGATTATTTTCCACACCAGAGAAGAATTTTACGACTAAGTTGATACATAATGTAGTTTGCTATTCATGCTATTAAATCGTGCAACGGCGAAATAGGATCTTACGTATTTTACAGGGGTGGTAAGTAGCATTGAGCGAGCAAGTTAACAATGTTCATACAATGGTGAAATATCGTACAGTTAATCAAAAAATTATTCGGTCACCTATAACATTTTTTGTCCAAACGATCTTTTGAATCAAAGAAAAGACTTTATATCAACTTTATTTCTACTATTTGATAGCTCAATGTTTGTTCTATCACCTATATAAAAATCAAAAATTTCTACCTAAGTTTCATAGATTTATGATTGTTTTTCCGAAAAAGTCTGCTCAGTGAATAGAAAAAATGACTACTTATTTTTTTGTGACAAATGTGGCCTTTTTTAAAACTGCATCTTTGTTTTACATCAAACATTTTGAGAAATACTTCATTCGATAGAGCAAGAAATTCTCTGCAAGATGGTACGGTTTAAACTAAAAATAAAAAATAAAAACAAGCTGTAAAAACTTCAAAATACCAATAGCCACGATTTCTATGATCAATAGCAACACTTTCTATGATATTTGCAGGACACTTGCTGCTATTGGTATTTTGAAAGTTTTTACAGCTTGTTTTTATTTTTTAATTTTAGTTTAAACCGTACCATCTTGTAGAGAATTTCTTGCTCTATCGAATGAAGTATTTCTCAAAATGTTTTGATGTAAAATAAAGTTGATATAAAGCCTTTTCTTTGATTCAAAAAATCTTTTGGACGAAAAAAGTTGTACATGCCCGAATAATTTTTTGACTAACTGTATATTACAAAAAACAAACACTCATCTGTTTCCTCTTTTTCATATTCATCAGTGAATGACATTTTCCTATTTCCTTTTGTTTATTGAATTATAGGTCGAAACATGGCTCTTACAATTAGCCAAAGAACAGCAACAAATATTCTATCGTTTAATATCCAATCTGTTTAATAAGGCACTGGAATGTTTAAATGAAACAAAGGAAAAAATTGGAGATTTACAAAAGCTACATGCATGGTATCACTCGGGTATCTATCAATTAAATCAATTAAAATCTGACCTAGAGTCTATCCAAACCCAGTATGATAAAAGTATTCGTGATATTTTATATGAAATTGAAAGACATAAGGAACATGCAAAAGAAATACTTTTAAATGCACTTAAACATCTTGAAGTAGGTGTCAATACAGAAAGATTTAAACATCATCTTAATCAATTAATCAATGATGTTGATAAGCTGGTTAATTCTATGTTAAACCGAAGCATACCTGCCATACTTTTAGTTATTTTTTCATTTTTATCTACATCGTTATCCACTATTGGAGGAGCAATAGCTGCTATGCAAAGTGGTAGTATTGCAGCTGGTGTCTCAGCATTTGGTGTGGGACTTCTAGTTAGTAGTGCAGTTGGTGGTGTAACTAGTGAAGTATTGTTTAGAAAGAAAATATCAGATTTAATTTCTAAACTGACAGAAGAAATTGAAGTTACAGAACATGAAAAAATAAAACGATTAAAAATGCTTCATTATTATTTCAAAGGTTTTGAAGAAAAATTATGCAATGATAAGAATAACAATTTAGCCACAAATATTGTTTGGTATGATAAACAAATAAAAAGTCGAACAAATCAGTATCATGTTAGCAAATTAACAGAAGAATTTTTACCAGAAAATTATGCAGTGATACAAATGGAGACTAAAGATGAACTAATTGATTCAATTATATCTGACACGGAACATAATATCATATTGATCACATCAGGATCAGGTGGAGAAGAAATCATTTCTGAAATTGGATCCTATTGGAACATTAAAGGAATAATGATATTTTGTGGAAAGGTAGAATATCATCAAAAATGGGCATCCCAATATAAGAAAGTATTACTTGTTACAGATAAATTTGATAAAGTGATTCAAGAAATAAAAAATATACAATCTGGCGAAATTTATTTCTTAAATCGCGGTTTTTCATTGGATGACATAACACTAAAATTACAAAATGTAAACTATTATTTATCAGCAACTAATAACGGTTTTATAATTACAGATTTTTCAGTGATTAAGTCAAATATTGATTATCACATAAATATTATGCATAAAATACATAATTCATTAGTATCAAAAAACATTTATTCAAATGGTATTCCAAAGCATTTTGCAATTGAAAATCTATTAAAATGTGCTGAAATGTTTGTAGAAGCTTTAACAAAAACCGATCCAGAAAAAAATATCATATATCTTTATACATTGGAAAAGCCATATTATTATAAAATAATTAATGATATTCTTAATTTATTAGATGAAGAATTATTATCATTAGCTGGAGATTATATTAAAGCATTACGGTATGCTTTATTGAAATATTTTGATACAAGTTATAAACTACCAAATACAGAAAATGTCAAATTATACCGAGGATTATGTTTATCAGACGACAAGGATTTTCAAGAACTTTTAAGAAAATTCAAACAATCGGATATTATTATTTTTCCAGCATTTTTATCAACAAGTTTAAATAGAGATAAGGCAACACAATTTACTGGTGGAAAAGGTGTTCTATTAGAAATATCAGCCGATTGTACACTGTTAAATAAACCAAAATGTATTAGTGCTATTTCGCATCATCAAAATGAAGATGAAGTATTAATAAATTGTTTTAGTTTATTAAAAGTGGATAATATTAAAAAACTAGAAGATACTTTAATGTTATATGAATGTACCTTGGAATTATCATAAATAGGAATAAACAATTCTCGAATGAACTAAAGACAGATTTTTCTTGAAAAAACCTTTCTTAACCCTTTACCCCCCAGAGCATTTCCAGAAGCGCTAACAATGAAATTACCCCTGAAATAAAGCATTGGTGCCCTTAATATGTCAAAAGTATGAACAAATCAAAGAAATGCTTTCTTCAATTTTAGGACATTTTCCTGAGGGGGAGTCGGGGAGAAATTTTGATTAATTCTCGGGAACATTCAGCAAAACTGATGTATCTCGGTGAAGAAATGTCATAGAGAGTTGGGGAACGTTTCATTTCATGGAAAAATGTTTGTTCTATAATTNTATATGATTGAAAGAATTGTTGTATTGATTCGTGCATATTTAAGAGCCAGAACATTACCATTGTAGAAATCTTCTAGTGACTATTGCATATTTTACCATATTTCGACCTCCTAAACTTTTCTAAAAAATCTGGAAACTAAACATATCACTAGTGGACACCTTGTTCTACACGTATCAAGCAGTAGATCGTCGGAAGATTTATTGCTTAGAAATAGACAACTACTTTTACAAAACAAAAGCTGTTTGGCGAAATCGTCGATCATAGAAGTCACATATCTCCAGACGAACGCAGCGAGAAAAAACTTTTTTTTTACCGATGGGTAGCCCATGAAGTTTACTACAAAAAATGTTCTTAGAGTTTCTCAATCAGATGCTTTCTTAACTTTTCGCAACCGTTCTTCCAATGTCCACTGGAGTGGACATTGGGGGGTAAAGGGTTAATCTGTTCAATAAAAGTACATATAAATTTCTATTGGGTGGTGCATAATAAACGGCCCACTTTTGTTATCCTTTTCTCGAGCATTTAACTAAGGCTCTAAGACTCCGTTATAAACGCATTCAATAGAGAATTTTCTGCTCTTTAAAATCGATTTTTCTCTTGGATTAAATATTATTTAATTATTTAAGAAAATAGCCTAGAGTAAGGACAGGTAAAATGTGTAACTGCGATTTACTATCAAAATTTCCATTACTTTTCAGCTTTGTGTAATTTTTCGATAAATAATGTGATAACTGAGCGACAAGGATTCTATGAAAATATTCATCGGTTTCAGGGCTATCATCTACACTATGCTGCTTTTTCTTTTGCTCATATAACTTGTAAAGCTTTTTAGTATACAAGTTACGTACCAGTTTCGGATAACATGAGACTTTGAAAAAAAAACAGGAAAATGAATAACAAAATGACACAGTGTAAGTGGACGATATTTTGGATTTCGTAGAGCAGAAAATTCTGTGTTTTCTGACGTTAGAACCAAATCTTGGGACTATAAAATATAAAGATAAAAAATCGGTACATAAATAGTCCCATCACCATAGGACACTGCGTTGTTACTGACTGAACTAAATGTTAGAAAAAATTTTATTTTACCATGTGAATTGATTAAATGAAGACGAATTCGTCATTCCAAATACTTGTGATGACTACCTAGCAGAAACAAGATTAAATAAGCAGCTACTTCGAACACAGAAAAGCTGCCACCCTGTTCCTTCCAACGCACTTACACTTTTTATCCGTCCTTACTCTAGGCTATTTTCTTAAATAATTAAATAACATTTAATCCACGAAGATAAGGGATTTTATAGAGCAGAAAATTCTCTATTCAATGCGTTTAGAACGGAGTCTTGGAACCTCAGGTAAGTGCCCGAGAAAACAAAACAAAAATGAATTATTTATTATGGAACATCCGTTAAATTTGATCTATTCTAACAACATATTTTTCATTGAACCACTGTAAGCGAATAAATGATATATTCATTCGCTTCATCCATCACATTTGTGTCATATGGTATTTTTCCTTTCCTATTCTCTTCTCTCTCTTTCTGATTCTTTGGTATATTCCCTATACGTATTGAACTATGTTATGTCCAAGTGGAAAAAAGGAACATCATATCATCTTTTTTCCAATGATGTCATACTACGTAGGTGGGAATTGACCACCGTTTCGATGTATAAATACTTTTTCTTGAATAAACACACAGAGTTAGACACTGAACACCAGTCGATAAGACTGTAACAACCACACATATACTTCAACGAATTTCATCAATGTCTGACAAAGGACCGGGGATGTTTTGAGTGCATTTTGGTCACTATAGAAAACAAAGGTGGATTGACATGAAACTTTCAGCAATTGTACAGCCCAGAGTTAGTAGTCATCCCTATAAATTTCAGCTTGATCGGTTGAACTTTTCCCTTATCTCGATGCATTGCAAGATAGGCACCCTGGTGACCCTTATGGAGGAGAGTGAGGGACACGAATCACCTATTTTGGAAAGAATATTTTTATAGTTTGGTAGACAGTTTATATACCATTCGATAGAGAATTTAATTCTGGACGTCTTTTTTTCTTTTAAAAAATACATCAAAAGATGCAAAACTTTAGGAGTGAACCAATGTCAGTGTGAACGCCAAAATACTGGCACCAACAATACTGATATCGATGTGCACTGACTGCACCGACACACTAACACTAAGGACAGTGTGCACATTCTTTTGTTTGTTCTCTCTTATGAGCATCAAAAAATTCCATCTTCGCTGGTGAAAAATCCAAGATTTTTCTAAAATTGAGGATGAGAACACCTGTGCCTCACGTGTTTTTCCAGTATACATCAGTGCACACCGATATCGGGTTTTCGGTATATCATTATAATGACACTGATCCATCTCTGTGTGGGTCTTTCTGTGGATGAGAAAGCGTTATGTGATGACTGTGTGTCAAATTTGGCCATGCATGATACGAAACAAGACTCTCTTATGTATTTTGCATATACAAAATATCATGAAGAGAGAATTGAGTAGATAACTATGCTACGAAGTACATTGGAATTTAATCAAAATTCAAGGTTATATTTTTATTTCAAGCTTTCGGTGAACACTATCACCATTGTCAGGAAAAAGATTACAAGAGAAAAAGACAATACACATAGATATATATAGTCAGCTGATAGTTGACAAGAATACAAAGGAAGAAATAAAATATATATTCGCGAATATATATGTTTGAAGAACGTCTTTTTTGGCCCATAAAACTATGTCCTTTTCAGGACATGTAGATATTGATGATAAATAAATAAATGAGTAAGCAAATAAGTACATTGAATGCATGATGACTAGTAGTTAGATATTGAGATAGATATTAAGGAACAGTTAATCTAGCAGTGAGACGAAATTTTAATTTTAATTTTCAAGCAAAATACGTTTAAGGCTAACTATATAACGATGAGATATAGGTAAGGAATAGTATGTTGAATGTGTATAATTTGATGGAAATAGTTGGTATTATGATCTAACCAAATATTCTAAGTTTGTGCTTTTACATAATTTAGTAAGTTACCATGACTGTAGTGTGTATATAGACTTTCTTTAATTATTCTACGTTTCCAATTAGTTTCTAATGCTAATGTTTCTACATTATCGAAATAAAAACAGTGATTTTTTAAGGACATGTAGTGCAACGTGTGATTTTACATTTAGTTTTCGAATATCTGTCTTGTGTTTATTCATTCTTGTGTTTCTTTCTCTGTTGGCTTCACCGTAGTAACTAAGATTACAATCTTTACAAGGTATTTTATAAATTAATTTCTTAAGCTTCTTCGTTTCGCCATATCCTTTTTGTAGTGGTAAAAAACTACTTTTTAATGTAAATGTTTTTTAAAAGCAACATTAACATCAATATGAGGTATAAGTTTTTTACAAATCTTCTTTGTTTTTCCACTTAGGATAATTGACTCTTGTCCGTAATAGGAAACTGTAAGGGATATTTTCTTTTTTATCGGTGTTGGTGAGGTTTTATTATTATTGTTATTATTATTATCTAATAACTGTTGTTGTTGTTGTTGTTGTTGTTTTTTAATTATTTTATTAGCTATAATGGCTCCTTCTCTGATACCACGGCGTATTATGTGATCAGGATAACCATTCGTTTTCAATATTAGTTTTAATTGTTTTAATTCCTTTTCTGAATATAAAGAAGAAGAACAGATTAGTAGTATGCGAATTGTCAACGATCTAATGAGGCCTAATTTGTATTTTCTACACTGATTACTTTCGTTGAGTAGGTATAAATTAGTATTTGTTGGTTTCTTATATATCGTTGTTTCGAATTTATCATTAGTTAAATCTTTAATTATTAATACGTCTAAGAAAGGTATCTAATTATTCTCTTCCTTTTTAATAGTAAATCTAATGTTTTTATGCCATTTATTAATACTTTCAAGTACATTAGTAATATTTTGTTCCGAATTAAAAATACAGAAAATGTCGTCTACGTATCTATACCAAACTTTAGGTTTATTCTTTGAGAAGCGATTTAGTTTCTTTTCTAAATTAGTCATGAAAATATCGGCGAGTATAGGTTCGAGAGGAGATCCCATTGCAACACCATCAGTCTGTAAGAAATTATCATTCATGAAACGAAATGGTATATTATGTACAGCGATTTCGAGTAGGCGTTTTAATTGTATTTCATTAAACGGAGTATTGTTAATAGTTTTAGATTTAATCATATCCTTAACAGCTATTTCAATTGCCTCTTTAGCAGGTACATTAGTATATAATGCATCGACATCGAAAGTACACATAATTAGATTTTTATTACAATTAATGTTTTTTATTTTCCTTACTAGGTCAAAAGGATCACGTATGGAAGAGTTAGGTTTAGTTGTACGATTATTTTTCAAAAGATTTGCTAGATATTTAGACAATTCGTAGTTATAGCTTCCGATTGGTGAGATAATCGGTCTTAATGGGTAGCCTTGTTTATGCATTTTTGGCTGTCCGTACATACAAGATAAGGAAGAGCAATTAGAACTTAATTGACGAAATAATTGTTTAGTTATAATATTTTCTTTATGTAATTGGCGAAGGTAATTATTCATTTCTTTTTCTTTTACTTTGAGTAGTGAGTTAGGAGTATGTATAAACTGCTTTAGTTGTAGAATTTGTTGAATTTTTTCCATTTAATCTTTTCTATCCATTATTACTATGGCATTTCCTTTATCGGCACGACTTATTATGATTTATTTATTATTCTTTAATGTTTGTATAGCATGAAATTCTTCGTCACTAATATTACGTATAATATTTCGTTTATTGACAGTTCTTTTAAACGAAACTACAACTGAACTGTCATACCCCTCACATCCACACCCATTTCTGTGATTTCTATTGATTTCAATTTGATTTCTGTGCTTGAAATCAATTTGTTCCCCCTTGATTGAAATTAGGAAAAGTAGTGGCAGCTTTATTAATCTTATACTATACCTATTTATTAAATGTATTCTATGGTTCAATTCTTGTGCAGATCATTATGATGGGTTTAATGTCAACTTTTATTTTCTATTTCGCAAATGATCCATGGACAATAACAGTATCTCAATCAATCTTAGTTTTAATGGGTGTTGTCATAATTGTTGATCACTGTTTATTTTCAAAGTTGGATGAACATTTGAAGAAGCAATGGTCAGTATATCAACGTTGGTTGTTTAAAGATACGAGTAACCATCTTCGTGAAAATATTCACCGCAAGGAAGGTGAAAATGAAGACCAATGATGTTCTTGTGCATCACTTTGTGTTCAATGTTATATAATGACATATTAACGATGAATATATTCATTGCATGTTTTGATATAANNCCCCCCCCCCCCCCCGCCATACAAAATAAAAGCCCACTGGGCTTCTATTTTGTTTTGAAAATTATAAATCTAGACATGGGCTTCTATTGCGATCAACTTTTTTATATTACAGCTAGGATTTTATCAGCTGACAAGCACAGAAACGCTCAGAAATTAAACTCGGAATATTTAAATTGTCTAAAAGTTTTCAAAAGAACTGCCATCGTTTCCTAGAGACTATAAACTGGCAAGGACTTCTTGTTCGGTTCAATACTATCAAACCAAGAAAGTCATGCGTTGTTTACACTAGTATTCACATTAAAGCGCTCATCTACTTCAACATTTCATGGGACTTTATATAATACGAAAACGGTCGTTAGCATGATGCATTGATTTAGGAAATTGTCAAGTTTTAAAAAGTCGAAAAATTTCTATTAGACATATACGAATATAGTGCTACCAATCGACTTCATCATGAGAGCTTATGCATACTTCAAATATGAAATGTGAAATATGAAATACGGCATATTTTGGCTACCGAAACAGACAAGAATATAGAACTAAACCTTTGACAATAGAATAACGATCTCTCATTTCTAAAAAAAAAGAGATACTCGAGATCTTATAAGTGTTGCAATAATCGATACCGCACCATCATTCATTGGCATCTGTTTTTGAGTCTTATGAGCTCTCGCGTGACTGATATCGATCACATAGCTCAACATTTCGAGAAGTCTCATCTTCATTGAAAGATATGCTCGCAATGTTGTCAAGTTAGAAAAATTTTCATCATTCGGCTTTTGAACTCTACCTAATTCCATAAGAAGAAGGAACTTAACAGGATGACATTGTTGTCCTCAAATTTATCTCTCATACTTCTTAGGCAGCTAGAATTTATTAATATGTATGCCTCATATTTCTCAATTCTCGATAGAGGCTCATGTATCTGTTGGTATTATAATGCATACAAAATAAATCAAATGAAGCATATAAATTGAGTTACAGCGAAACAGGGATAAGCAATAAAGTAGCCCATCCAATATGTTAAATTCCCCGTTTTGTGTTTATTTAAGACAGGGTGGGCTTTTAATATGTCCGTAAAATTGTAAACCCAAGACTGGGCTTCTATTCTGTGGGTGGGGGAGGGGGGGGGTTAAGCTATTATGTAATGTAGAATTTAATGTAACATTCTATTTCTTGTACCATAATGTGTTGCTTTAAATGAAATAATCTTTGGTTTCAATCGCTTGTGTTATTAAATAAATCTATAAAGAAAATGAAAATAAATGAGCAAATATGAAGAATGAAAAAATTGGAAAGATGGTTCTTACTCAAACGCTAGATTATCCTGCAGAAAAACTATTAGTCTACAAGAGACTTTTACACTTAACATATTTCGTATTAGTTTAGTGAGGTTAGAGAATATATCTGAGTTCCAAATTTCAGCCCAAAATGAGCTACGCTGACGAGTGTCTTTTTTTACAAAGATGAAAGATTCCTTTTTTTATATATTAATCAATAGAGAAGATATAATATTCATACTCAAATTCGTGACTGACTTGTTGTCTTGTTTGAAGAGTCTAACAAAATGCAATAAGATTTTGAGTTAGAATTTTTGACAAAATATATCTATGAATTTGATTTAATAAAGAGA
This sequence comes from Rotaria magnacalcarata, assembly GCA_900239745.1. NCBI lineage: Eukaryota > Metazoa > Rotifera > Eurotatoria > Philodinida > Philodinidae > Rotaria > Rotaria magnacalcarata. Next base: position 701 of record OENM01001145.1, on the reverse strand, counting down.
TTTTCATTTATTCATTCGCTCGAACTTCATATTTGTATTTCTAATCGAATAATTGATGTAGGAAAACAAAATATGATGAATAAATGATATTAATCTATAAACGACTTTTCTCATGAATTCAATGTTTTTCAAATTAAATAAATCACTTGTATGTTATTTTAAAGAAAGTGTCTCGTCTTGATTTAAACATGTTAAAAATGGGTCTGAACTAGCATTGACTTTTAGATGGCCGTGAAATAAAACAATCGAAATAAATTTATTTCAATTTTTTATTGCAAATAGTCAAATAGAATGACATTCTATTATTTAAGAACATATATATATAAAACAATGATGATTATCTATTTTGTTTTCATTTCATCTAATTCAAAATCGATAGGTAAATATTATTTTCATAAATAAAACGATTGTTGTATTTTTGAAGATCAATTAAGAAAGTAGACTGAACTAAAATCGTTTATCTCTAGTTGACTTTGTTTAGCTTAGCTTTTTTTCTATTTATCAATTTAATATAAAGACATAGTGCATAATCTAACATATACCAATAGATTTCTTGACAAATTTTTTATACACAACAAATTTTATCAATCTTATAACGGGTGCGGCAGGATAAATGGCGGTCTCAGTATTTCGCCTATATCTCCCTTAATCTTAGTCCGAGTTGGCTCCCGTTTTTTTCAAAAGAATCGTCTTTCAAAGTT